>JAOTRN010000035.1:1659313-1675815 GCA_028566695.1 Bagroides melapterus
ACTGTCTGACTGACTGACTGACCAACTGACTGACTGTCTGACTGACAGACTGACTGACTGAATGACTGACTGACTGTCTGACTGATTAACTGTTTGTCTGACTGACTGTCTGTCTGACTGACTGACCAACTGACTGACTATGTGTCTGACTGACTGACTGAATAACTGACTAACTGACTGTCTGACTGACTGTCTGTCTGACTGACTATGTGTCTGACTGACTGACTGAATGACTGACTAACTGACTGTCTGACTGACTGACTGACCAACTGACTGACTGACTGACTAATTAACTGTTTGTCTGACTGACTGTCTGTCTGACTGACTGACCAACTGACTGACTATGTGTCTGACTGACTGACTGAATAACTGACTAACTGACTGTCTGACTGACTGTCTGTCTGACTGACTATGTGTCTGACTGACTGACTGAATGACTGACTAACTGACTGTCTGACTGACTGACTGACCAACTGACTGACTGACTGACTAATTAACTGTTTGTCTGACTGTCTGACTGTCTGACTGTTTGTCTGACTGTCTGACTGACTGACCAACTGACTGACTGACTGACTGATTAACTGTTTGTCTGACTGACTGACTGACTGTCTGACTGACTGTGTGTCTGACTGTCTGACTGACTGACTGACTGACTGTGTGTCTGACTGACTGACTGACTGTGTGTCTGACTGACTGACTGACTGTGTGTCTGACTGACTGACTGACTGACTGTGTGTCTGACTGACTGACTGACTGTGTGTCTGACTGACTGACTGACTGACTGACTGTGTGTCTGACTGACTGACTGACTGACTGACTGTGTGTCTGACTGACTGACTGACTGACTGTCTGACTGACTGACTGTGTGTCTGACTGACTGACTGACTGACTGACTGTCTGGCTGACTGACTGTGTGTCTGACTGACTGACTGTGTGTCTGACTGACTGACTGACTGTCTGGCTGACTGACTGACTGTCTGACTGACTGACTGACTGACTGACTGACTGTGTGTCTGACTGACTGACTGACTGACTGACTGTATGTCTGACTGACTGACTGACTGTGTGTCTGACTGACTGTCTGACTGACTGACTGACTGTATGTCTGACTGACTGACTGACTGACTGTGTGTCTGACTGACTGTCTGACTGACTGTCTGACTGACTGACTGACTGTATGTCTGACTGACTGACTGACTGTGTGTCTGACTGACTGACTGACTGTCTGACTGACTGTCTGACTGACTGACTGACTGTGTGTCTGACTGACTGACTGACTGACTGTGTGTCTGACTGACACGTATGTCAGGGTAAAATCCTCCACACACTGTATAAACTCAGTTGCAGGTCCAGATGTTTCACTTTAATAGCTTTTAAAACCACAATTTTGGTTTGAACTCTTTTGGAGTGTATCAGATTTCATGCGTTTTATCCAGAATACAGGAAATCTTGTTCAACTTCCATATGACAAAAAAAGGCCAGTGGAGATGCTTGTTTGAAGAAGAAAAAAAAAAACGACAAGAAAAACATCCCTATAGGCTATAAGGCTGGTGATGACACATTGTTTTATTCAGCGGGGGATTAAATAATAAAATTACTTCTTTTTTTAAAACAATTTTCAAATCAGTTCCTACATAAATGTTCAATTCAAATCCCATGTTGTTTGGCCTGTGGGATAAATAGTGTTGATAATAATATAATAAAATATCATATAATATAATATTGAATGCTGCTAGACTATTTAAAGCCAAATATGGCTTTGGCACAGAAGGGTCAGTTATGGCAACGACGAGTGTATTGTGAGCCAAATATGTGGTTTTATGGTTTTTAAGAGTCTTTGGATGCTGGGCCAAAAATAATGTCTAATCCTCGTGCTGTGATTCAGTTTAAGAAGTGTTATCCAGATGAAAGACCAGTTCTGTGTTGTGCATGAGATATGCTTCTCAAGGCCTTATAATGCTTAAAAATTCATTTCATTTGATCATTTTTTCAACACTAAATCTATAAAAACGTGCATGTAAACATTTAAAAGTGTGTCAGGCAACAATCTCATTTTTTTCTGTGCATTTTTCTCTGCAATAAGTTAATAGGATTAGGATATTTTATAGTGCAGAATTAGCATATACTTCAAATTTGGCTAACTAGCATCCATGCTTAAGGTCTGATGACTCTAACTTAGTCTTTAGCTTTTAGCGTCTCAGAGAACAGAAAAGGGTTTGAGATCATCGTTTACTCTGAAGGTAGAAACGTTTGTGTGGAAAAAAAAGAATAAACTAACCGCATTAGTGTCAGTTTTTTGGAACTTTTTATGAATATACAGTATTAGATCCTTAAAGTCCTGTACTGTGGAATGTGTTATGACAAAGCAATTTATCATTTATTTATAGTGTAGACTGAAATGTTTGGTGATGATGATGATGGTGGACGTTTTATTTGTCATTTCAGGACAGCGTGAGGAAACGAATTTATTTCACACAACATATCCACCACGTTTTGTTCACGTCACCACATTTATTTTTTGCTTGGCCTTACGACACCCTTATTGTCATAGAAATCCAACCTTTACCCCTAAGCCGCTGTTCAGTATCAACTGTTTTGAATTCTGACCTGCATCCTGGATCGTTCGAATCAAACAGATCGGTGCTGAATAGAAACCTTCCACTGTATCGCAGAGATTTGTTTTCTTTTTTTTTTTATCTTCATGACTGCCTGCCTGCATTACCTCCCTTCAGCAGTTGTGCTAGATGTGGAACAGGTCAAGGGCGCTGCACCGACTCGCTCTGATTGTGTCTTATCATGTCTAGGGGAAGCTTGACTGTGCCAAATGCCCTAGAAATTCAAGCGTACACTCAGGAAATCTGTGAAGGTCACATTTATTTGTGTGTGACTGAGAAGGTGTACTGTTACTGTGCACTTTTTATGTTTAGTCATAGTTTTAGTCAGACAAAGTCTGTGTTTAATCGTTATTGGACTTTTTTTTGAGCAGTTCGAGGAAACATGGAAATGGAATATGAACTATCAAATAAAAATAGGCTGTACAGGTGCTATTAGAAAAGATTTTTATTAAAAATACATTAGAGTGAATGTATTTAAAATAGTGATTCAAATGAAATGACGTGTTATCAAGTACAAATTGCTGAAGCTCATAAAATTCGATATTATTTGTTGCTCATAAGAATGAAGAATTCTCAAAAACCTGCCAGATTTATTCTTTTCTAATATTATGAGGTGCGTGGGTTGGTTTTTTTTTTAACGTTTTCAAATCGATATGAATATTTATTGAATGATTTTTAGAATCAACAAGACAGGAAAACTGGTAGAAATAAAAAAAAATAAAATAAATGAATAAATTCATAATTTTTTTGTATTATTAGTAGTGTTATTATTATTATTATTATTATTAATAACAAAAATAAAAATAAATAATAATAATAATAATAATAATAATAATAATAATTATAATAATGTTTCTGTCCTCAGATCGGTATTTGTTGAGGTTCTTGTGTAAATCTTTATGTTGAGTCGTCTTTGATTAGCAAACACGCATGCTAATTAGTGCCAGAGTTAGCATCCTGCACCTGTCCTGTTCTGTATCTCTACATCGGACGAGTTCGGCTAATCAAAGTGACACGGCAAACAAGGTACAAATACCAAGTCATCACGAACGTTCAGTTTCTCCATCGTTTCGACAGCGTGCTGTGAACTCGAAGGATATCTGTCGACTCTGTGGATTCAAATAATAAAAGATGTGAAAGCTTCTAAGCTGAAGTCATTAGAGCATGACTTAGGTCATGGTACACTGGTGCCTTGGTGTGTATCTCTGGAAGCCATGTTAACTACTCCCTGAAGAACATGTGTTTCAAAGCCAGAAGCAGAACCAGGACAAAAGTGAGCCCCATTTGCTCCACTCATTCTGCAGACTTCAAAGCTGTCCTTCATCTTCAATGAATTGAATAGCACTCTTGGTAAGAACAGTTCGTCATGTCTTAAATATCTTCCGCCAATTAACGGGAAGCGAGGGGATCGCTTTGGGCTCGGACAGAAGGATGAAAACGTGGTCAGATGTTACGTTTTGCTAATTCATTCTTCAGCGGTAGACCAACTGCATGCTGAATTAGCTGAACATATTCAGCCTGTCTTTTGCAATCGCGGGTTTCTAGAAGGATCTTTATCTCAAAGGACATTTGTTTCCACTTACGAGTTCAAAGCAGTCCATTCACGTTAGTCAGAGCTGGTTAGCGTGAAGATAATACAGTCATTTTGTATTTTTGCAGATTAAAGCGCAGAGTGTTTGGTTTATCAGGGAAACTTCGACAGTTTCTGTTCTTTCATTTTATTTTTTTTTTTAGTTCAGCGTGCAGCATAAGGCCCATAAAAGGGAAAATATAAAGCACGGTGAAATTAAAATGTGAGAGACGACGAGAAATGATGGTGACGATGGAGATGAAATTGAATGAAGAGCATCTCTGTTTTCAACAGAAAACCTTTTCAAGTACCAGTTATCGGTGACATGGAGGTATCAAATAAATGGTAAGATTAAACTGTTGTATGAAACCACAGTAAGTGTGCCGACACAGCAGATTATGAACTGAGATGTACCAGCTCCAGTTGGATTCCGCTTAATAAAGATTTCAGCCGTTCAGTGAGAAAATACCGACTCTGTGTCGTTTTTGAGGACGACGAGCTCCTCATCGATACACAATGATCAGACTGTATCAGACTGTAGACTGTAGAGTCTCTGGTGTTATATAATCATTTATAATCACACCCTCCAGTGTCACCTCAATGAGGATGAGGTTCACTTTTCAGTCTGGTTCCTCTCAAGGTTCCTTCCTCTTCTCTCTAAGAGTTTTTCCTCACCTCAGTCACCTCAGACTTGTTCATTCGATAAATACAAACACATTTAAATAGAAGTCGAATATTAATCTTGAACTTTTTATACTATGTTCTGTAAAGCAGATTTGAGACAGTCAGGGTCCCATTGTGTCAGCCAAAAAAACAGGAAAATCACGCTAACATGGGCTCTGCTGGATTATGATTGGCTGATTGAAGATGGGGTGAGCAGTGAGTGTACATGACGTGTAGTAAGTTAAAGTTGTGTATATCGAACGTTTATAACGGAGTCATTTTCAAGACGGATGAAATTAACCAACATGCTGGGCAAGTTCAGTTTTAAATAAAATGGGCGAATTTCCATCAGATATAAAAGCGACAGTCATCCGTCTTGATCACGAGCAGGTAAACATTGACGGACGGGAGATTTCTCCCTCAGGACGAAGCCTCTAATCAAGCTCAGATCTCTGATATGAAAGCCAGCCTGATGTCTGCCCTCAAATGCCATTTCGTGGTGCCAAGTGCTGGCTCTGAAAGCTTTCCCTGGCTGTGGATAAATGATGGGGGCAACTGGGATGTTGGGGTGGGCGAGGCATGTGGTGCTGGTGAAAGGGGGTGGTTGACTTTGCAGCAGAATCTTTTACATTGGAATCATTAATGTTTCATCAAAGTGTGTGGGAAAACAAGAAATCAGACTATGGAGCATCTCTGCAAAACTCCATTTTTTGAAGCAGCTTGATGTGGAGATTTCCGAAACGACGAGGCTGCGGTTGCTCCTTTCATCAGGCCAGAAGGAGAAGCCGAGGAATGATTAAACCAGCATGCTTGAAATAAAAAAATAGGCAGGTTTAGTATCTTTCCTCTGATCTTACTCAGTAGCAATCTGTAGAAAAGACGGCTAATATATCATTTTTATCCAATCTGGAATTAATGGCACCTTCAGTTTAAACCACGCAAGTTGGAATGTGGGCAAAATACATGGCATGAAGCATCAAAAAGGCCTAGCAGCGACTAAAAAACAGTGTGATAATGGATATGATCGTTTTGTAACTACAAACACGAAAGGAAGGCATGGGTCGCGACGAATAGACAACAAACATCATGTTTTGGAGGCAAACAACTAAAAAAAATCAGACTAAGAAGCAATAAACAGCATGACAGGAGAAATTTAAGAGTGACAGAGAAATCATAAAAGGCAAAAAAGCGTCTGTCTTTGACCAAGGACTAACTCTTCCCCGAGCTCATTAGGGCTTCACCATAAATTTGAGCTGAGGGCTCACAACAAATGCACCAGCTCATTTCCAGACATGAGAGAATTCTTCCCTGATGGATGCTGACTGCACTGTGAGCAGGCGACAGAAATGAGAAACGAGTAGCGTTCATTCAGAATTCATGTCAAAGTCTATTTCCCTGCATCCCACCGACTCGCCTGATCGTGCTTACTTCCAAATAAATGATGGCTGATGAACAGGAGCACACTGGGGTGGAAAGGGGCAGAATTTGTTCACAAATCCCAGACAGGAGAAGTCTCAAATATCTGGGTTAATGATGCGGTTCAACTCAAAATACTGTCACTATTACCTCACCAAAGCTGACTATTTTCCTATAACTGCAGGTAGCAAAGTGTTTTATTCTTCTTATACCACAGCGATTCATGATATATTTCTAAAAATGACACATGAAGGTGTTCTACTGGGGAAAACTGACTTATAATAATGATTTCAGTGTACAATGAATGTATAAATTATGTCATTGTCTTTAATTAAACTTTATCTAGTGAAACTTTAGTGTTATTACCTATTGTTTTGTCAAAAAAGCAGCTTTAGCTAATCTTTTCTGACAATTTTAGGGCAAAGTTGTGCCTCTTGAGTGTGTATTTTAGTAGCTGTTTTAAAAATTTTCATGTTTTTATGGGTTTTTTTTATCACTATCATCTCTATCTCCAGCATCAACCATCTCTAATGCTATAGTTCTAGAAATGACTATGTCCTGGTACATATCGTGTCAGAGATTTGGCCTGGTTAGGACTGAGCTGTGGTTCAAAAAGACTTCACACTTTAATTTGACTCATGGGATCGTTTTGAACATTACGTCCCATAAAATAATGATGGTACTAAAACAGTGTCTGCAATACATCAGACCTCTCTTGAAAAAAAAAAAACCATTAAAGATTTCCAGTGGTTTTTAAAGAGTTTTATGTTTCTATCCGATCTTTATTTTATTTTATTTTATGTTACATTTTATTTTAATGTAATAGGTTGTTCCTAATGGTATCCATAAAAGAAGGTAATGTTGGGTTTTGTTGCTGTATAATTTTAATCCTCTGGTTTGGATTTATTATTTCTTTTAACGTTAATGCTTCACGGGTTTAACATTCCTCACATTCCTGACATTGTATTGTTTTTGAAGTACTTTTGTGGTTCATTGCAGTTAATGCACGATATAAATAATGTGTTTAACATGCTAGAACTGTATTAGAGTATTAGCAGAGTTCTTCCGTAACTGCGGGGGAAAATATGGGAAACTCCAAACAGACAATAATAGAAGCTTAGGATCAAACTTCAAGAAATTGATGGAAAGTACCATGTTCTGGAAGACATTAAGCTGATTCCCATAATGGTCCATCAGATTTTTGTTCATCATTTTTCCCCCGACAGTGTCTCTCCTTCCTTACAGGCAGTACTATGATATTAGCGAACATTTAACCTGAATAAATATTACAAAATATTTTCTGGAGACTGACACAAGCTGCTTACATTTGAAAAGGAAGAATAAATAAATAAATAAATAAATAAATAAATAAATAACCATAAAGAAAGACTTCTTTCGTTTTCTTTTCTTTTTCTTTTTTTTTTTTAGGTAAACTAGCCACTTTTAAACATCTCTCCCAGCAGAAGATCCGGACTTTTGTATTTATCTGTATTTGAGCGTCATCTAGTGGACGGACGTCATTTTAAATTGAAGCTCGTGCCACCTGTGCCATCTTTTAATTGAGGTCAACGAGGAAAAAGTAGCGCCGACGTACAGCTCACGATTCAAAGTGAACTAGTTGTAGTATTCTTCCGAAGAAAATAGTCCCTCGTATTATTTTTAAATATTTTATTTTAATAGCAGCCTATAATATTTGGAATAGAGACCAAAATACAAGTAAGCAGAACTTAAAACAAATATAATTAAAGATAAATCGTTTTTACATTTTCAAATAAACGCGATTAATTTTGCTCGGATGAATACAGTGTGGTAAAGAGGACAGTGCAAGGCAGATGGTCGAAGGTTAATTGAGCGCCTTAACAGAGCTGGACAGTAAAGGGTGAGGATGTTTAATTACTTTAATTCTTCTTTTTAGAATTGTGCAGGATTTTAAACTAAAGCTAATTAAACAGTTTTCAGTAAGTAGCACATTAAACGAAAGAACAAATGACAACCATTCGTACTCAAATAATTAGCCCTCGCACCCTAATTCATATTCCAGTAATTTAATAAAACTTTGGTTCCGTAAGTGTTGTGCAGCATAAGAAGTGTTAAAAGTGCTTTAAATGCGACATTTCTATGAATTACATTAACATACAAAGATTTTTTTCTCTTGTTAATGTTGAATGATTTGCTGTTTCCTCCCCTCATGATTAGCGTAACGATTACACTCAACGACATTTTATGCAAAAACTGTTTTTCATCGATCATTTAAGAACAGTTTCTCTAAGAATTTGTGACGGATGTAATGTTTTCAGTCTAGTATTGGACGTTTGTCGAAAACCGTATACAATAATTTAAAATGAATCTAAAAAGTGCTATCATACAAGTGCACGAGGCAGTCAGGTGTCCAGCACGTGCTAAGATGTTGGACCTGCTCATATTGGAGAAGGATTGTATTTGTTGATTTTTCGATACGTTTTATTTTTATATGATAAGTATTTCATTTACAATTTCGTTGGAATTAGACAAAGGTTGAAGTAAGTAGACGGTATGACCGGACGCGCGAGAGCAAGATCCCGTGGCCGAGCGCGCGGCCAGGAGACTGGAGCTCCAGGCGCGGTAAGGTTGCTTTATTTTTAATGTTTTAAGTTAATATTGATTCAAAGAGTTTCTGTTCCTGACTGTGCATTAGAAAATGTCCTTTAGACAAAGAGAAGCGTTTAAATGAAAATATAAACCTTTCGGTTGTTTTTTTGTTTTTTTTTTTGGTTATGCATAAGCATTGAAATCGTATTAAGAAATGTATTTTGCACCATCACAAGCTCAACAAACTGTTGGATTTTGCAGATAATATTACATTTAATCTAAAATATTCACATTAACATTATCAGTCAACTATCTTAAAAATCCATGGGCCGATCAGGTAAAGGACTGTTGGTTGGAGTGATAAGTCATAATCCCCATTGCTCTGATATAATGATTTCTGAGGACGTTGTGGGGTATGGGTAAGTCGCTGAATATAGAATGAATAAAAATATTTCAACAAGCATGGTTGCATATAACTTTCTGACACAACGTGTTTATGCCCAGAAACCACCTCCGACTCAGGAGGAAGCTCGACCCGTGTGGCCACCACCGGCAGAGGGAGAGCTTGTAGGGAGGGGAAGACAGAAAAAGGCCCCGGCAGCAGCGACAACAGAAGGTAGCTTTAAATTACCAATGTATCCTGACATTTGACCATTTGGTGTCCCGTTAAAGGCACTAATATTCTTTTCTGCGCTGTGAATTATGCACGTTATGTTTTAGATGTTAAAATAAAACACGTGTTTTGCAGCATTCTGTAACTATGTTGATGTATTTGACGTATTGGAAGCTTTTCATGACAGTAGTCTGTTTCTCCAGCTGTGCTCCAGATTTCCGCAGGCTTCCAGCAAGTGAAGCTCGGAGAGAGAGGAGGACGCAGGCGGGACTTCCATGATTCTGGAGTTAACACTCGCCAAATGATGGAACATGTCAAGGAGTCCAAGACAGGTGAGTGCTGATTTCAGAGGATATTAAAAATGTAATCTTGCTTTTGTTCAATATTGTACATTTGCATGTTAATCTGTTATAATTGCAGGAAATATATTTGTAGGTATTGTTTTGTAAGAAAGTGTGTTTATTGCTATGCTTTTTTCAATGATGGAAAGAAGTATAATTTATAAACACTAGTTACCTCAGAGTGTCAGTATTACAGTGAACAGTGTTTGTTTTTGCAAGGCAGAATTTTTTGCTGTAACTGAACTGAAGTTTTTTATTTATTTATTTATTTAAGGTTTGTCTGGATCACCCATTGAGCTCACGGCGAACTATATGCGTCTGCTGTCTCGGCCCCAGTGGGCTCTGTTCCAGTACCACGTGGACTTTAATCCTCCCATGGAGTCTCGGCGCGTTCGTTCGGCACTGCTCTTTAATCACGAGGACCTGCTAGGCAAAACGAGTACCTTTGATGGAACAATCCTCTTCCTGCCTCATCGACTTCCTGACACTGTAAATGGTGACACATTTTTTTTTATAAAGATTGAAAATGTAGTTAGTTTCAGCCTCAGAAGCTCTGCCGATAGCATTTTCTGTTAGTTATAGAGAAAATAAACCACCTCTGACTCAGGAGGATGCTCGACCCATGTAAAATGTAAAATGCTGATGTATTCTTTTGAGACCTCTTCTGTGGTTAAATTAGATGTATGTGTAAGGGAGCTAATGGTAGAAGTGTTTCTTTAGGAGACAGTGCTGTGGACCGAAAGCAATTTTGGAGAGAAAGTTCAGATCACGGTCACGCTGACCAATGAGCTGCCTCCGTCCTCACCTGTATGTCTACAGTTCTATAACATTATCTTCAGAAGGTATGAGGTTATAATTGCGTCATGCAGTAAATCTTGTTGACTATCTATTTAGCCCTAGGTGTTCGTTTTATTTGTTTATCTCTTTATTTATTTTCATTTTTAGGATTCTGAAGATTCTAAACATGCAGCAGATCGGTCGTCATTACTACAGCCCAGAGGACCCTGTGAACATCCCTAAGCACAGGTACTTATATTTTGTATATTAGAGCAAGAGTTGCACTCCTGGAGCGTGCAAACAGGAGGGTAAAACGGTTAAAGTTAAGTCGGAGTAAGTAGGTGTTATTGAACATGCACTGGAGTAAAATTTGTTAAAAGAAATGCTTGTGTATTGTCTTATGAAGCGTTTGATCTGTATTCTGTTTCCTTATTGCAGGTTGACCATCTGGCCTGGCTTTGTGACCAACATCCTGCAGTACGAGTCCAGCATCATGCTGTGTCTTGACGTGAGCCATAAGGTCTTGCGCAGCGAGACTGTTCTCGACTTCATGGGCAGTCTGAGACAGCAGTGTGGAGATCAGCGCTTTGTTGACATCTGCACCAAGGAGCTAGTTGGAGTCGTTGTTCTCACCAAGTAATAACACAAACCAACACACTAAGATCTCTAAGTTCACTAAGTCCACAGTTCCTCAGTTAGCTGGTGCATAAAAAACTAAAAATACCAAAAAATCTTAAAGGTATAACAACAAGACGTACAGAATCGATGACATCGCTTGGGACCACACGCCCAACAACACCTTTAAGAAAGGAGACACTAATATAAGTTTCAAAGAGTACTATCTGAAGGTAGGTAGGAGTCCGAATGATGCCCGAGGTTTCTGCATTAATACGTGAGCCTGGTTTCTGTTTTCTTTGTGGATTTTTAGCAATACGGTCTGCAGATCACTGATGGGAACCAGGTACTGCTGGTTAGTCATATTAAAAGAATGGGTCCTTCAGGAGCTCCTCCACCAGGACCTGCCTTACTCATCCCAGAGTTCTGCTACCTCACAGGTCTGTCTGAGGGCTAGGAGAAACAGATACTTAAACATTGTGGACAACAACTTATTGTGCTAATTGTCATAACTTGCTTAGGTCTGACCGATAAGATGCGCAGCGACTTTACCATCATGAAGGATCTTTCCTCTCACACCAGACTGTCCCCAGAACAGAGGGAGAACCGCCTCAACAGATTCATTAGCAACATGAGCAAGTAATATACGACGGCGATTGAGTTAAATAAAATTTTTGAGTTAAATAAAAAACGCACTTAAGTCAACGCTGTCGTAAATCAGCATAAATTAAGAAGAAATTTTGCAAAGATCCAGAGTTGTTCGACAGAAAAGTGTGTCGACGTATGAATTAGATTTAGATATTTCCATTTATGGGTTGTGTATTTACAGAGACTCGTCTAGACAACAAGCCTGAACATATAGTACAATTTCAAAGGCTGAATAATAGCTGTGTTTGTAGCAAACAAATGCATCATGCATAGGACATCATGCATCATTGTTAATGTCCAAATAAATTAGCATTGTTTTCAAGTGGTGCATATGTGCCAAGACTTTACAGTGTACGTCTTGCTGAGGTTTTCAAAGCGAGTCTCTTCCAGGAATGCCAGCGCTCAGGCTGCACTCAGTACATGGGGTCTAAGCTTCGAGAACAAGCTGCTGACTATGACTGGAAGAGTTCTTCCTGCTGAGAGGATCCTACAGGGAGCGAGAGCGGTAAGTGGAACGGCAGAACCAACACGGAAAACAGAACGGTGCGTGCACGTGTCTCACTCTTTCTGTATTTGTGTGCACGTGCAGTACGAGTACAACCCGTGGGTCGCGGATTGGTCTAAAGAGATGCGAGGACTTCCTCTGATCAACAGCATTCCTCTGGAAAACTGGCTCATGTTCTACACAAGCCGGAACACTGACCTCGCTCGCTCACTGCTGCAGACCCTCAGCAAAGTGTCTGGGCCCATGGGCATCCGCATGCAGAGGGCAGGAATGTGAGTCAATTCACTTAATTAGTGGTGGAAAGGAATTTTTGGGAACTACAGAGAAATGTTGTCGTTCACGTTAATGTTAAAAGACTGATCATCAGTTAGATAGCGCCGAACTTTGCCCTAATATTTTCAATATTTAACGTATATTTTATCCAAAGCAGCACTAAGCAAGTATCGTGTCCTGTCTGCTCAGTGCAGAGCAACAGTCGTACTTTTTCCTCTCAATTCTTTTCTCTGAGCAGGATTGAGTATGAAGATCGGCCGGAGTCTCTGCTGAGAGCTCTGCAGCAGAACGTGGGGCAGCAAGTTCAGATGGTGGGTTTTGATTTGTAAAATTGTGTGACATTTATTTGTGTAAAACATGCCTAGTCTACAGATTACTTATATCTGTATATCTTATATATCTACCTTTTTTTTGTGGAAGTATCCGGTGATGTTTTCAAGCTCTCACTTTATAAATCATGTATGTGTCTGTAAGGTGGTCGTCATCCTGCCCACCAACCGTAAGGATAAATATGATTGCGTGAAGAAGTATCTGTGTGTGGACTGTCCCACTCCGAGTCAGTGCGTGGTGGCGCGCACCCTAAGCAGACCTCAGGCTCTCATGACCATAGCCACAAAAATCGCTCTGCAGATGAACTGCAAGATGGGAGGAGAGCTGTGGAGCGTCGAGATCCCGGTATTCTTCGAGCGCTGTGCTTTTTTTTTTTTTCAGTGGTGTCTCCGATCCCTAACCGTGACAGGTTTCTATTAAAACATTTTTTTCTCTTCGCTTCTCCTACCCTTTCAGCTGAAGCACTTGATGATTGTGGGTATTGACTGCTACCATGACACTGCTGCAGGAAAGAGATCCATCGGTGCACTGGTGGCCAACCTCAACCAGGGCATGTCCAGGTAATTAATTCAATGACGCTCCGGTTGTACCGTGCACATTGTGCTACAGGAACAAATGATCAATAAAAGTTATCAATCCATCAAGTTTTTTTGCTTTTCCCGTCAACATTGCCTTGATTCTTTTTTTTTTTATATATATATAAATTTGCTTTCATTTATATATAGAAATGGTCTAGAAGTATGTGGCACTGCTCTGTAATGACAACTTAATCTCTCTCTCAGGTGGTTTTCAAAGTGTGTCCTGCAGAGCCGTGGTCAAGAGATCATCGACGGTCTCAAAGTGGCTCTACAGGGTATGTGACGTCGTCTGTGAAGAACATGCTCATAAAGTATCTAAAAAATATATCAAGTATACAAATGCTGTGACAGCGGTGTAATTATATAGGAAAAGTCAGGTATTTAGAGTTGAATTATTTTTCTTTCCTTTGTTTCTGTCAGTACTACGCGGATTTACAAGCCTGTACATTTTTTTACTTGATTCTACTTTTCCACATTTGATTTAATTAATTTTCCTCAGCTGCACTGAAGACGTACTTCAGATACAACAAATGTTTGCCGTCTCGCATAATCGTGTACCGAGACGGTGTGGGCGACGGCATGCTGGATAGCGTAGTCAACTACGAAGTGCCTCAGATCATGCAGTCCATCAAGGCAATGGGAGAAGATTACACGTGAGACTCGACACAATTCCTTAACACGGAGTGTGAGATGCTTTTGGGGTTTCTTTCCTCAACGCTTCTCTTTTTGTGTACAGGCCCAAGCTGAGTGTGGTGGTGGTGAAGAAACGCATTGCTTCCAGATTCTTCACTTTCCTTGATGCGAGACTGTCCAATCCTCCTCCTGGGACGGTCATCGACACCGAAGTCACGCGACCCGAGTGGTGCGTTTTAGACACAGTTAATGAATCTTTATCTTTCTCTGGCTGAAAGCTGTCACTCTGATCTCCGTTACAGGTTACAGTTAATCCTGATGGCTTGATTTTCCAGGTACGATTTCTTCATCGTGAGTCAGGCAGTGCGCTTGGGCAGCGTCACCCCTACTCACTACAACGTGGTGTACGACAGCAGTGGCCTCAAACCGGACCACATGCAGAGACTCACCTACAAGCTTTGTCACCTGTATTATAACTGGCAGGTAAAATAAAACACACAGGTGAAGGAGATTGATGAAGTAGGGTGGATGTAGGCGTTTACTTTAATTGCAGGTCTGTCGTTCGAGAGTTCGCACTGTCTAACGTAAATGAGAGAACACGTGATTAATCACACAAATTCTCTCTATAAATGTGACCAAAGGTGTTTTTTTGTGTGTGTGTTTTAAACATGTAAATGTAGAGTTAAAGATTAGCTGTAACTACGTGCTAGTAGGTATTTCTCGCACGACTTTTCTGCTGGCTGTCATGGAGTTTGTTTTGAATTGAAAGTATAGTTTACTGAACGATTTCTGTACTTCTCATGCTGTATATCTGTTTTTGTTTTGGGGTTTGTTTTTCCCATGTGTAGGGGATTGTGCGAGTTCCTGCACCCTGTCAGTACGCCCACAAACTGGCCTTCCTGGTCGGTCAGAGCATCCACAGGGAGCCCAACATCAACCTGGACGACTTGCTCTACTATCTATAAAAGGACTACGCATAATGATTGATGATCAGTTAGTCAGCAGCTTATGATATCTAATATATTTAGTTTTGGCATATTTTCATTCTAACAAGCATGACTTTTTTTTTCCATTTAGAAAGATATAAAGAGAGAAAAAAATTGTAAGATGGAGTTAATTTGTCATGGTTTTAATTTTACAGTTTAGGGTTTATTTGTTGTTATTTGTTGTTCCTTGGAGATTGAGTGAAGAGTTAAGTAATATTGTCGGTTGTAATATTACCATTTCAGTTAACATGTTTACAGTTTGCAAGTTAAAAGTTAAAAGCAGTCTTCAAGACCAAAATCTTTAACGTCTCAAGAAATAATTTGCATTCCCAATTTAAGTAGGAATAAATATATGAACCTTGGATTTAATCTTGACGTTGATTTTCTTTAATGTGTTATCAAATAAAAGCAATTTGGCTGCTGTTTGTCTGAACATACACACTACTTGCACTTTTGTGGTCTTTGAGGTTCCATTTCATATACTTGTTCCGAGACAGCAGTGTAATTAAAAAAATGTGTAGTATTCTTGATAAATGAAAGTATTTTAGACTTCTCAGGAACCTGTTCTGTTTTGAGCTAGTTTGTATTTATATACTAGGCTGTATTTCTTATCATAACCTGTGAGTTTAAATTCCATTATTAAAAATAATCCTAGGTAATTGTTTATTTTGGCAACATGATAGTACGATTAGTACACAGGAAAATGCATGAAAAGTAAAAATGGGAAAGAGAATTTAATTTGCCCTTTTAAATTTACATTTTGGTCTTTGATCAGAGTGTTTATATGATCAACAGCTTTACTCCTCTGACTTGGAAAATCTTTCGTCCTGCAGATCTTAATTATTTTTATTTTATTGTTTAGTGACGAATAAAAACATTTGTTTATGGTTGTGTTTTTTCATGTCCAGTTGGTGGTGCACTTTAACAGCTTTTGGGGTCGTATCAGTTTGAGGTGGAGTTGCTGTAATAAACTTTATTTTGCTATGGCCGATCATAATCCGATTGGAAACGATGACCTCTACCCCTACAACACGTCTAATAAGACAGGTTTGTCTAATAAAGTAACCAGAAACTTTAACGTGACAAAACGCAGTATGAGCTCCACAGATTCAGGCTCAGAATTCTGGTAAAAATTCAACGCCATAAAATTCCTGATACTTTAAATATTTACAAATAAATAAATAAATACGTGACCAAATTATTGACAAACTAGTATAAATTCAGGAAATATTCCAACTTGCTTTCAGTCCTCAATCCGAAAACAATGAAAACATTTTCTTCATGTGTATTTTACGTAAAACAATAACGGAAGTGGAATTCTGGGGGAAAATTCTATTGACAAGTTTTATTTAGTTTTTTGAGAGGTTAAAA
>JAOTRN010000035.1:1738345-1750670 GCA_028566695.1 Bagroides melapterus
CTCCGCCAAAGCGTCAGACTCTTACAATTACCGAGAAATAGGAAGACAGCGTGAATCAGACACGCACTCGCAGACGCACGCACTACACACGAACAAAAAAAAAAAACAACGCAAACCTGTCACGTCGTCATGAGACCGACGGCAAAATGAAAGGACTGGATTTTCTATTTGCGGCAGTCAGCCGAAGCATGTTTGGTGTCTGATGTTTGCGTCTTAGTTAAGAAATAATTTTGGTTGAGATTTTGTCAGACACACGTTCAGTCAAAATTACGTTCTCTTTCTTCTTCTGGAACATGAGCACATGAGTAGCTTTCATAAAGAATCATTAAATACAGTGTGTGTGTGTGTGTGTGTGTGTGTGTGTGTGTGTGTGTGTGTGTGTGTGTGTGTTCACTAGTATGAGTTTACAAGAAGAATCAATCCTGTGCTAGTGATTTCATAAAGTCAAGAAGTTTTACACACACACACACACACACACACACAAAAGGCGGGAAAATATTCAATGTTCGCTTAATCTTTGATTTTCACGACTCCAGGCTCAGGTTGAGGCGAAGAAGGAACATGAAGGTGCCGTCCATTTGTTAGAGGTGAGTATAAAAGCGTGTGTGTGTGTTTGCCTGTGCGTGTGTGAGTGCGCGCGTGCGTGTGTGTGTGTACGCGTGTGCGTGATGCATGCGAGCCGTTGTCTCTTTTCAGCTCAGCTTGTAGTTGCCTAGACCATGAATCATTTTCATTCCACTTGCACGATGACTCATATCAGCGGCTCTTCCTCGCCCGCCGATACGAGTTTAAGCTTCCGTTACCAAACGAGAACCTTGTCTTTTTTTCCGCGCTCGGACATCTCTGTAGATCGATACGCTAATCACTTCATCTGGAAATTTTACAGCGAAATTTATTTCACGCTTCCGTCGTTCATGACGTTAAACGGCGGCTTTATTTTCTCTGCCTAATTTCTAAAGCACACCTAAAGCACACCTTCTCATATATATATATATATTTATTTAGATCCATAGAAATGGTTCTTCCTCATGTCTCAAAAGACTTTGCATGATTTCTGCATTTTTTATTTATTTATTTTTTTCAAAAATAATTCAGACTGTTTCCGAGAGTGATTTGGTTTTCTCACATCTCTTGTCACTGTGTTATTGGTCTTTCTTTGCATATACAGAATCACTTGGACAGCATGCAGGTATTGGCCAGTTATTTTTTCCCTTAACGTGTTTTCCCATCTTACCCCATTTCTTTCCTTCCCGCCCCCTTTTTCCGTCTCGGGAATGTGTTTGTTGTAGCGTAGCCTGTTGTGATCTTTCTTTGTCCTCCAGCCCAAGATGAAGAGAAGCTTGAAACGAGTTACGTTCATCTGTGGGATGTTTTGTATCAGTGTATTAATTCTTTTTTAATCTTTGTTTGGTATGATTTTTTTTTAATTTATTAAGATTGTACCTTTTAGTCCAAAGATTAACACAAGCCTTAACACAATGACTTTACTGCTAAAGCTAGAGAACTAACAACCTTTTACAATGGAGAAAGTCATAAAGAGCCGGTCAGAAACGGACTCGCTGGACACTCGCAGTTTAAATGTTTAAACTTTATCTCAGTTGAGTAAGCTACTAACTTTAGCTGTCTAGCTAGTTTGGATTTTTATTCAGATCCGTACTTGTTTCATCTACGTTGTTCCAAACGGAGCCAATCAGCCAAGACTAAAATTCTGCCTCACCCCAAAATCTGCTCTTTAAACCTCTGAACAAACTCCATCGTCGAGCATTATCATGCTTCCCTCAGCCATGTTCGGTATAACTCCGCCCCCTTGTTCCTCCCAATAAAGTCTGACATTAGATTGGATCAAAGATTCGAACAGAGTCCAAAACTATATATTAAAAAGATTTCCAGATTAATCCAGATTTAATACCAGTTATATTATTAACTAAAAGTTCCATCTTATAAATATTTCTTCATAAAATTTACTAGAATATTCTTTAGGAATTGCTTCATAATTGGTTTTGGTCCCAGTTTGGCTTTGTGTTTACTCCAAACACAAAACTTAGGCTTTGTGTCTACTCCAAAGTGTGTGTTTTTGTAAAAAAAAAAAAAAAAAAAAATTATTCAAGATTTTGAATGCTGTTAAATTTCATTGTTTTAATTTTTTTTTTTTAATTATTAAAAAAAAAACGTCCAATATTTTCAGTTTAGTTTCAGACTTTTCGGACTCGTTGTAAGTTTATACGTTGAGCCTAAATCGTTTAGATATTGTAAAGATTTTTGTAGTTAATAAGTGGAGTCTTGGCTGTTTCACTAGGTTTGGAATGAAGGAAAAATTGAGAAAACACAGAGTTCCTCATTAAAACTCTTCCAGTGTTGCTGAACTAAACTATAAACTCTTTATATTGTTGAATCTGTTGAAATAAGAGATGAAATATTAAATTAGAACTTCAGTGCAGGTGTCCAGCAGTGATTTCGGATCGGATTTATGACTCTACATCTTGGTGAAAATACTAACATTTTAAATCCATGATCTTTATAACACCTTCGATGACTTTGCCGTTTATTCACCCTTTGTGTTGTTATTTGTTTATTAAATTTTGTCTCAAGCATCAAAATCAAAGAGGATGGACGATGAGGGTCATCACCTGTACCTCTTTACGTACTTCCTCTGTTATAGAGTCACAAACACTGACGCTAATACGAAGAATCTATGAGGAGCGTCTTGTGACTGATTTAAATAACAATCGAGGAAATGATGTCATAGTTGGAGGAAATAATAGTTTGTGCTTGGGAAAGTTGGTCTCGATAAACATGTTAGAAAGACAGCACCGAGGAATTGAGAGAGAGAGAGAGAGAGATTTCAATGCAAAAAAAAAAAGAAAAAAAATCACAAATTTTAAATGTAAAAAAAAATTATAATAGTTTTATGCAGGTAAAGCAGCACAACTGTCAATAATTTTAGCTTATAATTAGCAAAAAATATAGATAAAAATTCCAATGCATAAAAGACTCCAGTGTTTGTTCTTCAGTATTTGAACTAGTTAGCTCATTGGTTAAGGCTTTGGGCAACCAATCAGGGTCTGAGTTTCCTCACCGATGATCTTTGTGTTGCGACACGATATTAAAAAGCTCAACCCGGAATGTTCTGACTTCAGTCTTCATGTCTGGGACCCGGATCATGTGACTCATTTGTTTCAAACTGTACTTGTAGCCAAATGATTATGTGTACAAAATGACTCTGGGTTGAGAAAATCAAGAAACACCAAAGGATGAAAAGGAAAAAGACAAACACGTGCTTCTTAATAAGGGATCAGTTTCTAGCCAACGTCGAGAGGAAAGTGTTGGTGAAAGCTTATTAACTGAAGCTCTGCTCGTTTCCCGTTGCATGGCACTCCTTCTTCTTGCTCGGCTTGTTAACACAAACCCCCGGTGAGACTCGGGTGCTAACCACGCCCTCCTCTCTACTTTACGTAGCTGTGTCTCAAATCATAGACTTACTAAATTCGGATCTGATCCCAGGATCTTTTAGTTTGTTACCGATTCTTGTTCAAACATAACAAAGTATGTCACGACTTCAAAGTATTACATCATAGTATGTGACTTGAGACACCGCTTTCGGTTTTCCAGTTTTCCAATCAAACCTCGGCTGAGTTACTTCAGCTGGATGTTCATACGTCATTCATGCCGCATGCCGGAGCTGTAAACTAACTGAATACAGCTCCCCCCATGGGCCTGGTGAATTCTTCATTCATTTTCACATCTTATCGAAGCGTGTCGGTTGGTTAACAAAGGAAAACCCCAAAGAAGTTGCTATCGTGACGAGCTGCTTCTGAGAACATGGGCTGCTGAGGGACCAAGAGTTATCTCTCTAGCTATCGTGGAAACTCCACGCCATTAAATTGAACTCTAAATAAATAAAAAGTGCATTACTTTTATTAATTGATACCCGAAGGAAGTGATGGTAGCGGTGCATTTGGACTCCTGAGGTCTGATCTAAACGTGTTTCTGTGATACATGGACACTCTTGTCGAAACTGTGAAGGATCTTATACACGTTGAGCTAAATCCGTATTTATTTGCTAGCGTCCAGGTTTTACTGGACGTTCAGTATTTTTTTGTCATAAATAAGATATTCCAGGCTAATCCTAAGAAACAGAAATAAGAACAAACAGATGAGCTGTGAAATGTGAACCAAACAGTTGACGCGCCATCACACACGGAGCATAATGTAATTAACGGAATTAATAGAATGTCTAAAAAAACTAATTATATACTCGCTAAATGTGTTGCCGTCACTGAGACGAGAAATTAGCTGATAAAAAAGAGGGATGAACGTGAAAAGGAGATAAAGCGAAAGGTTCTGGGTGTCTTGCACTGTGAGGGCAGGTGTGCAAGATTCCAACCAGGAATTTTGACAAGTCAGAGATTTTCCCAGGAATGCTTTCTGTCACTTGTGTATAGTTTAGCCATGTAAATGTTCCTGCAGTTAATATTTTGTTTTCTGTCTGTCACTCCTTTTTCTACCTCCTTTATCTGTCACACTCTCTTCTCCGTATCGCTCACTCTCCTTATCTCTTTCTGTCCCCTGTACTGTTTCTTCCCCCCATTTTTTTCCCCTCCAGGCGAAGGTGAGGGAGTTGGAGGAGCGATGTCGGGCACAGAGCGAGCAGTTTAACATGCTTTCGAAGGAGTTGGAGCGATTCAGGCTGCAGGCTGGAAAATTGGACCTGCTCGGGTCCGGACAGCTGACAGGAGGAGACTCGCCCGAATCACCAAGCAAAACACCTTCACTTTGTGCTCTCCTCAACGGCCTGGGCAAGGGTGTGCAACACACACACACACACACACACACACACACACAGACACACACAAACCTAAATCCCAAAGGAAATCATTTGGTTGGTTGATTGCTTGGTTGGTAGGTTAGTTGGTTGGTTAGTTAGTCAATTGGTTGGTTGGTTAGTTGGTCAATTGGTTGGACGGATGGTTGGTTGGTTGGTTGGTTGGATGGATGGATGGATGGATGGATGGTTGGTTGGTCAATTGGTTGGCTG
This sequence comes from Bagroides melapterus, assembly GCA_028566695.1. Taxonomy (NCBI): domain Eukaryota; kingdom Metazoa; phylum Chordata; class Actinopteri; order Siluriformes; family Bagridae; genus Bagroides; species Bagroides melapterus. Next base: position 1,743,381 of record JAOTRN010000035.1, read on the forward strand.
GTTGCTTGCTTGCTTGATTGGTTACTTAGTCAGTTGGTTGGCTGGTTAGGTGTTCAGTTGGTTGGTTGGTTGGCTGGTTAGTTGGTTGGTTGGTTGGTTGGTTGGTTGGTTGGCTGGTTAGTTAGTCGGTTGGTTGGTTGTCTGGTTAGTTAGTTGGTTAGCTGGCTGATTGATTGTTATTGTAAGTGATTGTGGGGACATTTGAAGCTCTTCTATCATTATGAGGACATTTAATCCAATGCTAGTTTTATACATTTACACAGTAAATTGTTCAAAGTGGTGAATCCTACAAACAGAACTGATGTGTCATAATTTATAGATAAACAGAATAAACATCTGTGAATTTCATATACTCTTTTTATGCATGGGCCTTAATATTGTTGTGCAATGTGCACACACAACACAACACAACACTCTTACCTTTCATGAGGTTTCAATGACGAGACACTAGCGAGAACAAGCTTACAGAACAAGCTTAGTGACTTAGTGTCGCTAAGAAACTAGACATGTGTATGCTAAGCACAAGCTAGTGAATGACTGACCTAAGTAGATTTTTTTTGGTAAAACAAGATATTGTTGTTGGGAAAGGCAAAAATATCCTCAGATTTATTGGCAAATGACCGAGAAATGGTTCCAATTAAAGTATTTAAAATTTATTTTTTGAAGAACTTTCAGACAGTGTTGATGTTTGACTGTTCAGAGACCTCGAGGTTCAGAGATGTGAGGACACACATGGCAGCAGGTGTCTGGTTCTGTGCTGGCCATGAAATGGAAATGGAGTCTATACACACGTAATGAAGCCATCGATCAGACGAGGCCCGCTCTCCCATGTTAGAACCCTGCAGTTATTACGCCCCTGTGCATGCTGGGAGCACGTGAAGCTGACCTTTAGCTGGAGATGGAGCAGATGTATGGATGATTAGCTGTGAAGATAGACGGAGCTGCAGATAGACAGCATGTTCCGTGGCTATCGATGGAAGAGTAATACAGGGTGTGTGAGATAATTACTGGACTTGTAGACGTTGTGTCACCCTCGAGTGTCGAATAATTTACACCACAGCACTGTTGAGCGAGTTTGATTGGACAGACGGTGCACCTCTGATCCTCTGAGCCTGCTGGCATTAGGTGGACGTTCTTGCTTGGTGGATGAAGTGTGTAATCGGTGAGAAAATTATTTACATTTTTTTCTGGGAAGGAATCGTTATGACAGAGTAGTTTGTGAAAAAACGAATCTTTATAGCTACAACAAAGTAAGTGATAACAGGAAGTTGTTTTGTGGACATCACTGACTGTAAGTAGAAATGGATAAAAAATAATGACTTCACGTCAAGCCACATAGCATGTGTCGTGTCGCATCACTCTGTCACTGATTTATGTTTCCTACATACTTTGTATCACGGTATCAGTTTGTGTGTGGTGTGTCATGCAGGCAGTGAAGGCTCCTTGAGCAAGTCTGTGATCTCGGAGTTCATCCGACCTCTGCAGATGAGCGCGGGAGAGAAGGCGGAGCTGCTGTCCGTCAAACCCAGCTTCCTGTCACGGAGCACTCCCACCAGCCCCCGGCGAACCTGTCTCTCCGAGGTCCGGCCCATCTTCACTGCTGCTGTGAGTCAGTGGGTCAATGTGCCGGTCAATCAAGTGATCAGTCAGACAACCATTATTAGCAATAGCATCATTAGTGACACCAGGATGAGGTTTAATCACATTATACAACTGTTATTGTTGTTAGTAAACTACAACAGAAAGCTGAGAATGAGAGTAAAGACTGAGGAACGAAATGTACATCTGATCCAGTTAAAATTTTTGTAGTGTAGGTGTGAATTTGATTAGGATGGTGTTTTTGTGTTTTAGCAGCACTACCACATCCCACCTGTAGTTCTGGGTTATGATAATGAGGTCTAAGAACATTATATTTACCTCAGAATAGTTGCAGAGTTTTGATGTCAACAGAGTTACTCTTACTGCAGCTTTAATGGTCGGAGTGCATCGAGGTCGTTTATCGAGAGCAGCCCGCTGATAATGATCACAGCCGCAGTATGAGCGCATTTAATAACACTGTTTAGACTTCTAACAAGCCAGGAGACTGGCGCGCATGTGTGTGTGTCGGTGTGTGTGTGGAATAAGAGTCGAGGGTGTGAATTGTCCAATCTGTCTCTTCAGAATGTGTCCTCTTGCTGGAGTTATTGGCCTCCTCACAACACACCACGCTTCATTCCTTGTCCTGCACAACACACACTTCATTCTGCATATTAATGACAGCACACATAAAAAAAAGAAAAAAGCATCGGAAAAAAAGTTTCTGTACGTCTCTTATGTATATAAATGACTTAATTTGAGCTTTACCTTCCATTTTCAGATGGAGCGAGAGTTGAACCTGTCTCCTCGTGCCAAGCCCAGGTTCACGGGGAAGGTCCGGCTGTGTGTCGCCCGCTATAAGTGAGTCATCTCTCTCTCAGCTTCAGAAGCTCACTGATCAGGATCAGGACCATTTAACATCTGATGATTAACTTTTGTGTTCAGTTACAATCCATATGACGGCCCTAACGAGCATCCTGAGGCTGAGCTCCCCCTGGTGGCTGGGAAGTACCTTTATGTTTACGGGACCATGGATGAAGACGGCTTCTATGAAGGTGTGTGTGTGTGTGTGTGTGTGTGAGACAGCACATTTATCTGTTAATATCCAGAACAAACATGATAACGCTGGAATTCTTCATGTTCAGTTAGATGTGTGCTGAATGAAAAATGAGGATCTATAATTTGTTCTTTTTGCTTTTTGTCAGGGGAGCTGCTGGACGGCCAGCAAGGCCTCGTCCCTTCCAACTTCGTGGAGTTCGCCCATGATGACGACTTCGCCTCGTCCTCAAAAGAACCGTCCTACCTCAACTTCACCTTCAACCACAGCAGCAGTCCGGCGTCAGTACCGAGCAGCGCGGTGAGCACGCTCAGTACTCTGCTCTCAGAGAAACTGGAGGCCCTGAGCTCCTGCACGGGCACAGGGACGAGCAGCAGCAGTGGTGTGAGCAGCATGGGAATGGGCACCGAGCTGGGTATCATGGGTCCCGGTTTGGCCAATGAGTCCCTGGCGCCGTGTGTGACAAGCTCGGGCTCAGCCTTGCTGGATGTGAGCGTGGATGAAGTCGGAGAAGACGTAGTGCCTTACCCACGGCGCCTGATGCTTATCAAACAGCTCGCAAAGAGTGTGATATTGAGCTGGGATTCTCCTCTGGTGCCGCCCAGCTGGGGATCCGTCAGCGGCTACAACGTGCTGGTGGACCAGGAAGTGCGCGCCAGCGTGCCATGCAACGCTCGCACCAAGTTTCTAGTGGAGAAGCTGAACCTGGCGTCACGCGCCCACCGTATTTCGGTGCAGAGCCTGACGGAACGTGGCGCCTCAGACCCGCTTCGCTGCACGCTGATGGTCGGGAAGGACGTCACGGTAGCGCCGAGCCAGCTGCGGGTCGAGAAGGTGGCTCAGAACTCCGCCGAGCTCTCCTGGATGCCCAGCGACAGCAACTACAGCCACACCATCTTCCTCGACGGAGCAGAGTACGACGTGGTCAAACCAGGAGGGTACAAGTACCGCTTCTACAACCTCAAACCAATGACTGTGTACAAGGTGCGCGTGGTGGCCAGACCTCATCAGATACCCTGGCACTTACCGTTAGAGGAGAGAGAGAAGGTGGAGATCAGCGTGGAGTTCTGCACCCATCCTGCTGGTGAGTTCATTTTTTGTAAAAAAAAAAAAAAAAAAAAACCTGTTAGGTCCAAATGAAAAGAAACTCGAACATTTAAAACAAGGGACTCCGGTCAGTCCGGGTTTGGGAATGCTTTAGCAGCTTGTTTTATCGTATGTTACGGATGTAAGACATAAGACTAAAAGTCGTTCTTTGGTAATCTCATTCTACATGGCTCCTCGACCAGAGAACGAATAGTCAAGACAATTAATACGGTACAAAGACAGCATCAACGTTTTATCATGGAACGGTCAGAATAAACACCAAGAGTATTCTGTGCTTTCGTTTGAAGCGTTCTAGCATCATGAACGGTGCTGCTGAATTTTGTGGACACCGTGTTGCATCACGTTCGTACTTTTCTTTGACTGCGATCGGTTCCGTCAGTATGAGACGCCGTTTTCTTTGTGTTGCACGACACAAGCAACAGAACCTAGATTCTCGGTGAGAGTTTTTCTCTCATGCAGTGAAAACCCCGAAGCAGAGGAATAACTTAAAGCACATCACAGCTCATCATCTTGTGTCCAGTAGTGTGTAAATGTCCATTGATTATTTAATTATACTCCAGATTAATTAGTGACTATTAAAATACTCCCAGAACCCCATTGAGCTTTTTTTGTATAACATGCGCAAGAGTGAAAAATAAACCTGCTGCTTATATTACAAATCCAATAACCGTCATTGTTCGAGTCGTCACAGAGAGACAGGGTTACGGCAGGAATATCCGTAATCGTTACGGGAAAAACGCCGAGACACAGCAAAACCAGGAGCGAACACGGGAACGGAGAGAAACCACGAATGGAAAGATACGTTAGGAAACAAGTCACAAAAACAACAACAACCACCACCACGAGCTGTTAGAGGAAAATAATCAATGTCTTAGTGGTGACTGGTGACAATGTCTAAGTGTTTTAATAAACAAACATCACTATACACACCCTTACTATAGAAACCGTAACGCATCAGAACGTGAACTTTAATTTAAACCAACACACCGTCAATCAAGTAGACGACGGTTTAAATTTTGATTCTTTTTTTTGTTTGTTTGTAGCCCAAATGTAGGGTCTAATAAGGTTTAGTCTTTTCTGTCTGATGTTTTATTGATGGGGTTGATGGGGTTGTAATTTGTGTAGTCAGTCAAGGCACTTTCTGTGCTAATGAGCGTGTGGCGTGTTAATCAGTGTTGGAGTGTTGATTTTGTTTTTGTTTATGCTTTTTTAGATAAGCTGTTAGCCTCAATGCTGTGTGTCCTCACCGCTTGCTGTGCCCCCCCCCCACCTCTCTCTCTCTCTCTCTCAGTTTCACTCTCACTTTCGCACACTCAGACTCAACCTATGACTCTTTCCCTCTCTCTCTCTCTCTCTCTCTCTCTCTATTTCTCTCTTTCTCAAGCTCAGGATTCACATTAACCATGGCAGGCAGCTCTTTAGGTCTGAGAGATAGCCAGCCGTTAACTGCAGAAAAAAAAACGCCCTATCCTTCATAAAGGCAGCCTAATGTTTATCCACTGAAGGGTTTTTCTCTGGCTTTCTACCACCCACCCACCCACAAACACACACACAAACACACACACACACACACACACAACGTCTCACATAACGGAGAGGCCAGCCAAGCGAGACACGTTTTAGTTTTTTTATTATCTCTTGATTGTAGCTGCTGTCTCCCGAGGGGATTGTGTTTACCGTGTTTACCGGCTCTGGAGCAGAGAGAGCGAGAGAGAGAGAGAGAGAGAGAGATGCAGTGAGAGAGAGGGAGAGGGAGTGAAGAAAATGAATGAATGCGTATGGAATGGAAGTGGGCCAAGCGTTTGCCGCAGTAGCGGAGGTGAAGCGACGCAAGATGAAAAGAGCGAGAGAATCACAGGAGACAAGGGAGGGAGGGAGGGAAATCCAGGGTTCTGTGAGTTATCCTCACATCTGAGGGACTCCGCTCTCTTTCTTGCCTCGCCCACGCAGCACACACACACACACACAAATCAGAGCTCCAAATGCAGTGAAGGAAGCACACATGCTTGTGTGTGTGTGTGTGTGTCTGCAAGGTTTCCCCCGCTCCTGAATAGTCAGCAGAAATATCCTCAGCATCAACACACATTTACAGCAGACTGAGAAAGGCCCAAAAGAAATCCACCGTGTTTTTACGTCTCATCGTTTTATTTACTGATCAGCAAATGTTTGATGTCTGATTTTTTTCTTCCTTTGATTTTGTGCTAAGATGATTGTGAAGTACACAGAGTAGAAGCAGGACCAGGTGTGTAGGTACGATGAACACGGGACTCGGGACAGTGTTAATGACGGTAAATCTTTCCGTTGAAAGCGCAGGGTAAAGACAGATGTGCTAACTGTTAACACACAACAGGTGAACGCAGTCAGGTAACAAACTCATGACAGGACTAGAGCAAGGATCCAAAACACCAGCATCTGGTGTTCATCTCCATGGAAACTGTGACACTACTGCAGAGAATCATGACACCTGTAGACACCAGTTTAGCACTGAGCTACTGTTTTAGTAAAGAAAAATATTCAACTAGAAAGTGGGAGAACTGAGGAGAGTGTGTGAGACACAAGGAGAGAGAAAGAGAGAGAGAGAGAGAGAGAGAGAGAGAGAGAGAGAGTGTGTGTGTGTGTGTGTGTGTGTGTGTGTGTGTGTTGTAAGAGATCTGGCTGGTCTGACTGCTGTCTACTCTGTTACCTTCCTACACATACAGCTGTGCTGCAGCTGCACTACACAGAGTGAGGAGCAGCTTCCTGTGTCACACCTTTTCCTCCCACCCTCTCTCTTTCTCTCTCTCTCTCTCTCTCTCTCTAACTCTGCTCACATTAACCCTAGTCTACATTCTGAATAAACCTCCACCTGGACGGATCAGTCAAGATTCTTGATGAATTCCATGTTTGAAAATTTATTTTGCTTTTCCTGAGATTCTGAGATTCTACAATATTTGACATTTGACATTATTTGCTTCACTTGACAGTGGTCCTTACGGTCCAATGACGTCCCTCGGTTGAGTTTTAACACTACATTACATCCTCTTGTGTGAATCCTTGCCAGTGGCATACATTTAACCCTAAACCACTTAACCCTTGTTGTGAGCATGGATGTATAGATCACTACAACAAATAGACAGACGCTCATTATCGAGGCCCACCAGAAGAAGAATTTGCCCTGCAGCAGCACATTGTCTGCGTTGGTGTGTTGTACTGTGGAGCAGCAGATGTGTGGTGTTAAGTGCACTGGTGGAGTGAGATGCGGAGGTTGTGATTACACGACGTGCTGCTCATCTCCAGGCCTCGTGCTGGAAAACTGCCTTTGAACTCGTTTCAATTACAGAGCTTTGATCCAGAGCACCGAGGTCAGCTTTAATAATGACACCATGTTTGTCTCCTCTGCATTTACACACACACACACACACACATGCATACATACAGACACACACACACACACACACACATACAGACACACACACACACACACACACATACATACAGACACACACTCACATACACACGCATACATACAGACACACACTCACACACACACATACATACATACAGACACACAC
>JAOTRN010000035.1:1750770-1763708 GCA_028566695.1 Bagroides melapterus
CATACATACAGACACACACTCACACACACACATACATACATACAGACACACACATGCATACATAAAGACACACACACACACACACACACACACACACACATACATACATACAGACACACACACACACACACACACACACACATACATACATACAGACACACACTCACATACAAACGCATAAATACAGACACACACTCACACACACACATGCACACACACAGACACACTCACACAGACACAGACACACACACGTATACACACACACACACACACTCACACACAGAGACACACTCTCTTTCTCACACACACACACACACACACACACACACAGAGACACACTCACACACATGTACACACTTACTGTACACATGCTCTTGTCACCTGATGTCTCAGTATAACATTGAGCAGGAATCAGTCAGATTTGATCAGTCAGTATGAAAAGCTTTGATCCATCTTTAGATCCTCGGATCATCCGTCATGGGTCTGATTTACTGTGAAGTCCAGATCAATCAGAATCCTGATCAGTTGTCTGTAGAGGCTCGGAGCTTACGGACAGAATTTTGTTTCTGTTCCTTGTGGGTTTCATTTTGTACTTTGAATCATTCTTCTTTTTCTTTTTTTATCTTCAACTCCTCGACTCATCCCATAGGAGTGTAACAATACACAAGACACGATATTCACGACATGATGGTGTCTTTTTGTGATTCTGAAAAAAAAAACAAAAAAACACTTTCATCTGATTAAATTATTCAAGTACAAAAACTTCAACAGATCTGTTATTGCCTGGAGACTTTACTGTGTGTCTGCTTCTAGCGTGTTTTATTATTATTATTTTAATAAACTAACACGCTAACACACTAGCCATCAGTTTGATTAGGAGAAGTATTCTTTTAAAAACCTGTCTGGACTGGAGATCAACAGGAAGCTCAGGCTTCATTCATTTATATTTAAATTGTGTGTAAATATTATAGTCTTGTTAGCAATAGATATTGTTAATATCCTTAAACCCTTAAATTCTCGCCATCTTTTCAATCCGTGGCTCACGACGTACGTTACGAGATCCGTTAACTGATGCACTGTCCGGGACACGTGCGTTTGGCTGGTATTCGCTCTGATTGACCTTCACACACCCAGTCAGAGCTCCGGAAATCCTGGAAGACATTTTTATCAACAGGACCTTACAAGTGACGTCCGATCCTATCCGATCCGATCCGATCCGGTCCATTCCGAGGTTTTGAGGTCTCGATGAAGATGACAGTCCCAGGTTTTACACACAGTACAAAAGTGCAAGTCCCCAGTCATGAGGAAAAGGTTGAGGAAAGGTTGGACTGCTGTGAATGAATAAGAATCAAGAGCGGATGTTAAAGTTCTCTCTGTCTCTCTCTCTCTCTCTCTCTCTATCTCTCTCTCTCTCTCTCCCTCTCACTGTTTTCTCATTCACCCTGGCAGTAATGTGAAAAACGCTGCTGAGTACATAGCGTATGTTCCAGGGCCTGGGGCGAGATCGCTGCTCCTATAGAGGCACATTGCACGATCCTGATGGATGGGCACTCGCACGGGCAGAGCGCTGACGCAAGCAGCAGCACACATACAGAGTCTGTATTCACATTCTGGCCCAGATTACAGCTGTAACTCACAATCACTCTCTCACTCACACTCACACACACACACACACACACACACTCATACAAACATTCTACACACACACACACGCAGTCTACAAGCACAGTTATCCTACGGGACGTGGAATAAATAAGACGCTTGTACGCTTTGTTATGTTTTAAGGAGAGACTAAACAGAATCTGTGTCTGATGTTGTCTTTGATTTCCAGTTCTTTATTTTTCACACAAAAACAGATGGATATTATCCTGGATCTTACCTGGAATAGGATTAAACCCTCCATTCAGAGCGTCTCGTTTTTGCTGTTCTCCCCTCCAGGTCCGCCATTCCCTCCGCAAGACGTGCAGGTGCATTCTGGGACATCGCCAGGAGTTTTGCAGGTGCGCTGGAAGCCTCCTCCTCTCACACCAAGCGGCACCTCCAACGGCGCCAACGTCATGGGCTACGTGGTCTGCACCAAAGGTCAAAAGGTCAGCGTGTATATTAAATTCGGCGCCGGCGTCCGTCTCATTGTAGTACGAACGAGTCTGCGTTGTGTCCCTCGTCTCTCGTATGATCTGGTAACAGTCACATGTCCAGTTTTGTGTATTTCTGTTTCCCGAAGAGCGTCTACTAGGCTGACGTTGCTCTCTGTCGCCATCTGCTGAGTGATAAGTAACATGGCACATATTTGTGTGTACTGTATGTGTTATACAGAGTTGATATAAAAGATGACATCACAGAGAATGGTTAAAAAAGTCTATACTGCCGTCTCGCGGTCGTTGGAGCTCTACTGATAGTGCCATTGTGTCAGTTTGCGTCCGAAACAAATGAAAACATCTCTGTCTTGTGTGCGATAGATCGCAGAGGTGATGTTCCCCACGGCGGAATACGTGACAGTGGAGCTGAATCGTATCCAGTGTTTGGAAGCACGCGAAGTCGTCGTACGCACCATCTCAGCTCAAGGCGAGTCTCAAGACTCCAACGCTGCCTCTATTCCACACAACCTACTGCCGCATCCGCCCCAGTCCCACCCTCACCTGCCCCCCTTTTCCACAAACTACCCACAGAGTTTCCCCCACCCACAGCCACAGCCACAGCCACAACCACAACCACCACCACCACCGTCCACACCACACACACAACCACCACCGCCTCACTCTCAGCCTCAACCTCAAATCCACCCTCCACCCTCCGCTCAGCCGTTTCCCAAACCCAAACTCCTCCCAAGTGCCCGAGATGCCCACGCCAAAGAGACGGAGACAGGCAGAAGGCAGTGCCAGCCCTGGGAGCCTCACCAACGAGCCCCGTCGCCCCTGCCACCCCCAACTGCCGTGGGTCACGGCCTTGAGCCACCAGCACCACCACCGCACGTGACCCAGAGGATCCTGCCCCAGCCTCAGGGAACGCCGATCTCCAACACGATGGCACGTGCCATGGCAAGGCAGGCGGCCCAGCGACAGGGCAGTAACCACAAGGTGATGTACTAGGAGATCTCCGAGTCTGTCAAGAACGCTGTTGCAAATATCATTTACTTCTTTTTATCACAGTAGGATCGTAAATAGCTTAATAAAACGTTTGCTTACTGAAGTGACACATTCCTTTTAATATTCCAGTTAAAGTTTGACAGAAAAGGAGGATAAAAGTTTAAAACATCCACCAAAGTCATTAAACATGCCATAAAACAGGATAGATTTACTCAGCCCTAACTTCCTGTCAGAGGATTACATTTATACAACTTCATGTGTAAAACTGTGTATCTCTTTTTTTTTTTTTTTTGCCTAGAGATATAGTTTGGTTTTGCTCGAGATTTAATTCCACTTTGACATTAACCCTTTATGGTTATGGATTGGTTTTGATCCTCCCTCCATGTTTTAACTCATCGGGGCTTCTTCTGACTATCAGGAGCAACTCAGTCTTACTGAATGTGAATCTGATTCAGCGTTTCAGCTGGTGATCACAGCAGCAGCGAGGCTTTAATGTCGGTCTTTAAAGTAAAAAGGTTCTTCACTATCAAGATTCAATATGGTGACCCATGGACTGCCATACTGCCTTTTACGTGTTGTGATGTACTGTGACTAATGTGTGTGTGTGTGTGTGTGTGTGTGTTTGTGGGTTTCAGCCAGAGAGAAGGAACATCTTCAGTGAGAGGAACAATACGCCTCACTCTGACGAGGAGGACGATGTTTACGACTCGCCCCACACCAGGCGGAGAGGAGCCTCGGTGGACGACTTTCTCAGGGGCTCTGAAATGAGCAGACATGTAAGACGTCAGACACGTTTACATTTTTAGACCCTTAAATCCGCATTTTTAGACCCTTAAATCCGCATCTTCATTAAAGCTTCACAGACTACACTGTACACTGTACTGTATCTTTCACAGTCTCTCCTTTCTCGCTCTCTTCCTCTTCCTTCCCACCTCTATTTTTGCTTACACAATCCCCCTTCTTTCTCTCTCTCTCTCTCTCTCTCTCTCTCTCTCTCACCCTCTCGACAGCACCACCACTACTCCCACAGCGAAGAATATTACACGGAAAGCAGTCGAGGTTCGGATCTGTCTGACATCATGGAGGAGGACGAGGAGGAGCTGTACTGCGAGATGCAGCTGGAGGAAGGCCGGCGGCGGAGCATCAGCTCGCACAACACACTCAAGGTACGCTGTACACACTCGAGCAGCCGGCGCGTCAGTGTGTTGGGTGCAGTGGGGGCTGGTCCTCTGGGTAAACGCAGAGACACAGAGCATACGGCGTTGTGTAGGGCGCCACCTAGAGGAAGGAATTCATTAGTCGACTCATACTGATGTACTCAGGGACCGAGTTGATAGAGGCACAAGAGCTTCAAAGGGAATGGAAATTTTCTACCACTTTACTCAAATATTACATTATTGATTATTAGCAATATTTTAATAGGGTACGTGTTTGGAGATCCTCCTGATGGGAAGATGAAGATGATGAGATGAACGGTTATTTTATTTTTATTTTATTCAAGTGACCTGTGCTTCATTTCTGTAATATAATCTACATTTATTTTAAATACTTAAATAGCATGTCCATGTACAAAGGAAAAAAAAAACTTCTGACTTAGCCAACTAGAACATCTGGGTTAGCCTGGATTTATACAGACCTTGCTATTAAGAAGATAAGCTTCATCATGGAGTGAGGTAGCAGCGGCTTTATAAGCTCGGAGCTTAAAAATTGGGACATGATGTAGTGAGGGTGTTACACACTGCGCTCTGCAGGGCTATGCTGGCTTCGAGTTGCCCAGGGTTAAAGGGATAGTTTGACCAAAAATGAAAGCTACACACTCTTCTCACCTAACCTCAAACGTAGCCAAGACTTTTCATGACATATTATGCCACAACTACAGATTCTTAGACGTTTTTCAAATTAAGATATAATTAAATTGTCTTGTCTATCTAATACAAACTAACACACACACACACACACACACACTCCTCACCTTGGCCTCGTAAACTCCACCCAAAACGTACTGTAGATTTCATTTTGGTCCAGCTCTCACTTTAACATCATGCAGTCATGTTTCATACAGAGCTTTTTGGCTTTAGCAGTTCTCCATATCAGTCTGAGAGAACGTACCCACATTCAGGCATCGTTTTTCACGTGTGTTAGCGTGTGTCACGTGCACTTCTTAGGTTCTCCGGGACTGCCATTGGGAACTGCTGGTTTTAAATGAGACTTGCAGACAGACAGACACACACACACACACACACACACACACACACACTGCATGCGTTAAATGCACGCTGTTGCTGTTTGGTTAGGCTTTTCAACACAAAGCTGTATGTCTGTATCATTTTTAAATTGAATTTATGAACTGTGATCATTCCCAAAGACTTTTATTATACAAACAAATTTTTGAACCTACTTCGAATATGTCAAGCGGTGCATTGTATTATGAAAAATCTGCATACACGCATTTGAAATTAGGGGTGGAGCGGTATGAAAATAAAACATTAAAGAGCTGACGATAATAAATCCGGTTTGGAATTAATGTCCAATTTATTAACAAGCAACAAAAACTTTAGTGCTTTAACAACGTCTGTTTTTTTTATAAGAGCTCGTGTAGAGAGCGAATTCTTACGCATTTTACCTTCTTCATATTTTTATTTTGTAAATAATTTTTAATATCTTGAGCTATTTCTGTAGATTAATGACAAAAGTTGGAGGTGAAAACATATGTAAGGAACCGTATGTCTAGAAATTTTATATTTTTCCGAGCTTAAATGTTAAATCGTGACATCATTATCTTTCCCGTCATACCCTAAAGACAAATAAAACGTTTTTTTTTCTTTCTTTTTTTAAGGAATGTACTGATCTATTGTCCCACCCCTATTTTAAATGTATGTAACGTTGTAGTGTTTGGGTTGACCTTCAGAGATTCTTGTCTAACATGTTGCCAGCTAAAGTGCTTGAGCTGTGATGAGGCCGTTTGGGAATCTCATTTAAGTGAGCGACTCTCATTTAAATGAAAGGATTTTCACTTTTGGTTCTGTTTGTCTCATGCTTCTACTTCTGTTTCAGTTTTGCTTTACTCAGTGTTGGGAAGTTAATCTTGCGAATATATTTTGGCACGCTGAACGTGCTAGACGTAACGTTAACAAGCGTCTTCGGGTGCCAAAAACCCCAACTGTAAATATCCAGCGCAGTAATAATGGAGTTTTTCTCTTTTGTCATATTTGTCATCATTGTTTAGCATCATGTCATTTTGCTGACTTGTGTACGGTTTAATCGAATCGTATGAAAATCGTTGTATATCGTTACTGCGTCTCTGCTTTGCAAAACGGCGTATTCCCTTCGATATTTCAAGTCAGTGTTGTCTTCTTCCCTGAGCACCAGTATATATTATTTGTCGTCACTGCTGCAGTCAGTGTGTAAAACTTCCATCTTCAAATAAGAACCGTCAGTGAGCCTTCTTCATCTCTGCGAGAACAAGAACAGGCATGTCTAGTTTAGTTTAGCTGACCTGACTGCTGCTCTTATTTAAGGAAAACACCATTAGGATATTAAGATCTAATTTGATTGGTGTTCCCCATGGTATAATGGTAATGACATAACCGCTGAGATATGTGACTGTAGTGTCTAATTAAAGGCCCAGTACATTCAGGCATCAGTTCAGAAATGATGGGCTGTAGAGCTTCTTATCTCATCAATCTACAAAAATTCATAACCACTTCATAATAAAAAAAAAAAAAGCCTTATTCTCAGTATCCAAATAAATGAAAGCAAGCTTGGCAGTGATTAACCTTTAAGTTTTTTTTGTCTTGTTTTTTTAAGGTAAGATGCTACAAGCTTGGCACACTTAGATTAGAGAATCAAGGTTTGATGGAGTGTGTTGCTCCAGGCTCTGGCTGGACATTTTCAGACGCTGGTCCTTCATTTTCTTGGCTGTGTTTTATCTCAGAAAGGAACATTTGTCTTGTCTGAGGTCATGAGCAGGTTTTCGTCAAGGATCTCTCCGTTGTTCCATTTATTCTTCTAACGATCCTAACAAACCTCCCAGAAACATGGACTTCATGATGCAGCCAACACTATGACATTTTTAGGGCATTTCTCCACAAGCTTCATAGAGAAAATGCTTAAGGCTGAAGAATTTTATAAGGCCATAGTGTAATGTTACTCATGGCCTAAAAGTTCTTTAGATGCCTTTTGAAAAACTTTGGTGGTCCTTCTGTCAAATTATCCCAATTGCCATTGGAGGTCCATCAGAGTGACCTTTGGATATTTGGTTGTGTCCCTGATTGAAGACCCTCTAACTTCTGTTTAGTCAGTTTGACTTTTTTCTCAACTTTTTCTCTTGTTCTTTCTGTATACTATAAAGCTGTAGACCATGTACGTCATTTTCATGCACAATTCTTGTTTTTGCCCTGTTACACACGGTCACCTGGGGCTTTAAATAGGCAATTGCTTAACTTTCTAGGTTCTGTATCTTTTGAGAGAGGAAGTCCACCATAGCCAGCATCCAATTTAAAAGGATTTTAATTTATTTTTTTTAATTACCCAGATACCCAGAGTCACAGGAGCAGGAAGTGTTCAAAGCAGAGGGTGAAGAGTCACTTGACTAGGTAGTATCAGAGGATAAAAGCCACAGACTTGATTGTTATACATTACATTTACAGCATTTAGCAGATGCCCTTATCCAGAACGAGGTACATTCATATCTCATTTTATACAACTGAGCAATTCAGGGTTAAGGGCCTTGCTCAGGGGCCCAGCAGTGGTAGCTTGGTGGAGCGGGGACTCAAACTTTCCGAACGATAGACCGAAACATTAACCACTAAGCTTCTAACTGACATACAGTACCCAGAGCTGTAACAGGGAAGTATAAAGAGAAGAGATTTCAGGAGCATGCAACCATGAGCGCCTGAACTACTTGAACATGATTAAAAGCACGTCATACTAACATTGATTCCTCCCTTCCCAAAAGACAAAAGGATGGGTGATAGTGTGACAGTTTTCATGAGTCAGTAGCCATTAATCACATCAACTAATATGCAGTATCAAACTAGTCAAGCCAATGATCCAACTGACCGGAGCTTCTTGGGATGGGGATAGTTGGTCAGAAATTCTCTCTACATGTAGAAGTGGATGCATTGCATCTGTGTGTTTGAGGAGAGAAAGTGCCTGCCCTAAATATGCCACAAGGCAGACCAGCTGACTGATCTCGTCTGGTGTGTCCAAGGACCCCACTTTGCTCTGCCGTCTGGGAGAGAAGCTATGAACCGCTTTATCATCACACTGATTTTGGCCATGCTGAGCATCAAAGTAGGCACATAAGTAGGCTGCCATTAATAGTGCACAGTAGTAGACCTTGTAATATACTTGTTCTACTGGACCACCCCTCTACAGACAGAGCTTGTTCTACTGGACCACCCCTCTACAGACAGAGCTTGTTCTACTGGACCATCCCTCTACAGACAGAGCTTGTTCTACTGGACCACCCCTCTACAGACAGAGCTTGTTCTACTGGACGACCCCTCTACAGACACTGCTTGTTCTATTGGACCATAAATCTTCCAGGTTTCATTTACAAAAAAGATGTTCCTGTGCCACCATTGGGTTACAAGCTTGGTTCAGCAGATTGGGGTTGGGAATTCTGCAAGCCAATATTTACATATAAGGGGGAGTAATGGTACCATAAGAGGTTTGGTTTGAAATAAATTTTGTCTATGGCTTTGGTTAGTCATGTTTTAAGGGGTACACCACCACCAGCTACTGTAGAGAGAGATATGTATGTGAAAGAAAATGTCTGGCATTCCAGCAAAAAGGAGGATGAATAGCTGCATCAGTTAAACCAACATGTAGATTTGAAGATGGAAGTAGGTTCGCAATGAAACTGTTAGAATAAATCGGTGCTGGCTTTCAAAGAGATCGTCTTTATAATGATCTCATTTCCCATAATATATTTGACACACAGTTTTCCTTTTTTTTGGTTATGTTACATTGAATATTTTTTCCGAGAGTTTTTGTCAAGATTGTTTTTATTTACCATTTATCAGCTCATTCATGTTTGTGTATGGAATTATCTTTTAAGGATTTTCCTGTTAAGTCATTGCCCTCAGTTTAAGTAGGTCCTGCATCATGCGATCCTCCTTCAAACCCATGTTTGGTATGGTCCGTGTATTCCTGATAGATTCCTTCCACAGATTCCCACCCGCAGCATGCCACGCCCGTCGCTGAATGAGACTGCATGCTTTGCACTTCAGCCGCAGTCTCTTGGAACTAATCCTGTCTTTTTGTCTTTTCTTTGTTCCCAATTTTGGTTCTCATTTGCGCACGGTTGTGTCTTCTCTGCCTGTTCTAACAACTTCAAACCAAACACCAAACTCCAAAAAAAAAAACAACAATTTTGAAATTTGATTTTTGAAAAAAAATCACACCTGGATTTTGCCTCATCTGCTGATACTTCATTAAAGGCGTACTACAGACGTCAGGACCTAATGGAAGAGCAGGATAGCTGTAACTGGGATCTGCAGCGGGAGGTGGTCCGCCAGCGTTCGATGCGTTCCCCTAAACGCCTCCATAGCATCCCTGAGGTAGCTGAGGAGGAGCAAGAGGCTGGTGCTGAGCAAAAAACACGGAAAGAGGAAAAAACAAGAGATTCTGAACGGCTGTCTGCAAATACCAATATTTTGAAGCAGTTCCAGCGGCGCCGATGCTTTTCAGCAGATGACAGAATCTCGGCCTGGAGCAGCAGGCAGAACACCAAAAGTCCAGACAGTGGCCTGGACTGCGGGAGTGAAGACGAGAGCTCAATGGTCCCCCGTGGCGGCTGGACCTGGCATTGCAGTGGAAGCATCCACAGCGAGGGCCCAGCAGAGCGCCGTGCACTAGCAACAGGCAGGAAGAGGACACTGACACGCCAGTGTGGCATGGAGGAGGACTTCTTGGACACAGCGGGTGAACTGAGGGAGTCGTACCACCACTACTACCGCCCCCATATTTATCACCATCTTCACCATCTTCATCGGCCTCGGCACAGGTTCCGGAGCGAGAGCAGGCTGAGTGAGGTTGGCAGAAGTTATAGCATGGACATTAGAGCTCACTCTGTGGCCAGACTCAACAGAGCTGTGGATGAACCTCTGGTGTGTGTCTACAAACCCCCCTCCTTCCTCTTCTTCCTCCTCTTCCTCTTCCAGTCTCCATCACTCTCACTCCGCATCATCCACCAGCTGCTTTGCCCCTTCATCGACAAGCAGTAAAACCATTCCTCTTTTCTCAGTGTTCTGCCTCCTCATTTAATGGGTCCATTTCCCTGTATTTTTGCTTTTCTTTTTTTTCAGATGTTCAAAGATTTCAGAGAATTTGCTTCATGGTCATTTATTTGGTTGGTTCTGCTGGTTTTTTGTTTGTTTGTTTGTATGTTGCTTTTTGTATCATGTGAATTCCTTACTAGAATGTGAAGTGAGTTTTCTTTTCTTTTATGAGCGTGTAGATTTTTTTTTTCAATTACCTAAAGGCCATTTCTGAGTGTTTCTTGTTCTAAGGGATTGTGAGCAGTCTCTCATATCACAGCAACAGTCCAGAATGAAGATGTCAGGTTTTGCCAGTTGTCCATTTAGCACCCAGCACACACACACACACACAGACAGAGATATTTAATTCTTCCATGCTTCTTTAGGACCAGACCTGAAAAGCAGCAGTATTAATGATGGATCAGTAGATTTTTTACTCCTTAACTGTAAGAATACATATCTACAATATGATGTTTCCTTCAATATGAAGGAAGTATGAAGCTATTCCTTTACACCAAGAAATTACTGAACAAAAACCTAAATGGTCTTTAGCTAAACATCTGATTTGAAACCCTACCCATGTCGTTGTTGGGGTTTGTTTTGACTGTTTCTGTTCAATGTTTTCGATGAGTTCACCCTCCTTGTTTTCTGAATCACTAGCGATAACTATGTAGATAAATTATTGTTTATTAAAGCATAACATAACTGCTTATACATGGTTTTAGTTATAGGTGTGGTGCTGTTTTGTCATTTTGTAAATCTGCTTCTTCATATGCTGAATGCTTTACTGTCTACATTTGAAGATTTTAGGGAACTCTTCCTCCATGGGACGCTCGGATCGATTGGAGCAGTCAAGCCGTCGGACGAGTCATGGATGTCCTCCCCCTCAGAGAAGGCCCATGACAGTTCCTTCCATTGGTTAGTGAGGTCACATGCTGTGTGGGATAAGACCTTCCTTTACCCTTTCTCTTTACGATTTCCTTTGTCATATATTTGTTGTGTGTTTACTGGCATGTCATTACTGACATGGGCTCTATGAACAGCCCTGCTTGATTTACTGATGTGTATCCTGTTTGACTGCACCATCTGCTCATATGCTAATCAGCTAGTCAGAACAGCTCCGACCTCGCTGTTTTACTCATATGTAGCACTTGATGGCAGATCTGGGATCAGTTTTCTTCTCTCGGCTCATGATGCTAAAGGCTAACATTCATGTGCGAGGCAAACTGATCCCTTTACATGTCCACTCTGCTTCCATGCTTCTTCATGATCAGACAGGTGGTGAGTAGAGGGCCGTGGCTATAACGCTCTGATTGGTGTTTCCTTAGAGATCACAATGGAGAATAACAGTGAGGGGAGTGAGGGGAACCTCTCACCCGTCAAGGATGATGTTTACTATGGCAGTGTAGCGCTCCACAGGAAATCCCGAGCACTACGATCAGAAGAAACATATGGTACGTGCAGTGGAAAAGAAAGACAGAAATAAAAGACAAACAGAGAAGAGAGAGGCTTGTAGTTATAGGTTGTTATAAGTTTCATTAGATCCTGAATAAAGCTTTACCTCAGGAGAACCAGTGCTTGGAGGGAATTTGTGGTCTGTAGGTATTCTTCAGCCCTCCAAATATTTTATTTTTCCCTTTTTTTGAGGTTCTTTCTGTTGAGTTCTTACAATATGATAATATGAGAATAGCGTGCTGAGAATAGTGTGAGCGTCCTCACCTTTCCTATGTGGTCTTTAAAGCCCAAACAGTGCTTTCCTTTCTGATTCCCTCTCACCCTCCATCTCAATCACTTTTCTCTCTCCTCTTATCCATCCTGTTCAAAAGTGGCCTTTCTAAGCCTGACTTGCCCTTTCTGTACTTTGATTATTTGCTTATGTTGCACGAACATCTGCCTGCATTGTATGTGTTACTTCGCTCTTAAAAATAAAGGTTCCAGAAAACATTTTTAGAAAGTGACTCCACGGGAACCCCCAGGACCGGGGTTAGGTACCTGTGGCATTTTGATTCCCAGTCTTTGTCAATAAAGAACCAAACTTTGGTCATTGACTCTTTAAACATTATTTTTGTTGTTGTCAATTCTTCACAACATGATGGTAATGGAGTGGCACAGAAAGCAGGTAGCTTTGCCATCTTTATTACTGAACTCGGCTAATGTCTTGGTGGATTTTCACCTCCCATAAACATGTTTTAGGTAAATTGGCGGCTTTAAATTGCACCTAGGTGTGTGTATGTGCGTGTGTGTGTCTATGTATTCTTGCCTGCATATAGTGTACCCAGGATAGGCTCCCAAGTTCATTTCAATTAAATTTTATGTGTATAGGGCTTTTAAAAATGGACATTGTCTCAAAGCAGCTTTATAGAACATGAACATAAAATTATGCACGGAAATACAAAATTTGCAAAAATTCTATATTAATAGACATCTATTTAGTGTGGTTGTATTTATCCCTATTGAGCAAGTCTGAGGTGACTGTGGAGACAGTGATGAGGAAAAACTCCATTAGATGGAAAAGGAAGAAACCTTGAGAGGAACCAGACTCAAAAGAGAACCTCATCCTCCTTTAGGTGACACTGGAGGGTGTGAT
>JAOTRN010000035.1:1763808-1781782 GCA_028566695.1 Bagroides melapterus
AAAAATGAGGAGGAAATCAAAATTACAAGGTTAGGTTCTGTAAGGAGCCAAACAATGATTCATCTGTGGTATCTCTAAAGAACTATTTTCTCATACCTTTATTTTTAAGGTTGTATCAATGTTGTTAAAATTCAGAAAACGATGCTATAGTACAGTACAGTACAGATGACGTTCATTTCAGCATGGTGGAACAATCTGGAACTCGCATGGCCTCAGGGATCTTCCCATCCTGTCCAGTGTTTATGATGTTTCTTCTTTTACCTGAGTCATTCACTGTATAATCTGCTGTCTGGTTTTATGTCCTGTGACTCTTTAGCGTCTGTTCATCCTGTCAAACTTGAGTGTCTAATCTAATAGTTTAATCTGCTGCTTTATTTTCTTTAATTTTGTTTAGTTGGGGTTTTTTTTTACCATGCATGGTTACTGTGCATGTTCCTCAGGTTGAGATGTTTCTGTGTTGTTCATGTGAGTGTTAGATTAAAGCAGTTCTCGTTTTACCTCAAACTGACTTAATCAAAACATGTTTAGTGTCTGTAAAAGGCTAATGTGGTTAAGTAAGTGAAGATTATTTGACTCAAAATCTGCCTCAAATCAGAGTCCTCTTTTTTCCCCTACTGTACGAGGCCAAATTGGGAATATGGAATTGTTGCCAAAATCTAGGACTGATGGGAATAGTGATGTTGTTCAAATTTGAACTTAATTTTTTTTAGCTAAAACTAATTAATCAAACTTTAGACACCAAACATGTTCTTGCCTGATCGACTACATTTGGGGAAAGTGAAAAAAAGTATTTGCATTTTCTTCACCAAACGCATCAAATGACTTAAAAATGTTCACTTACATTTCTCAGTTCTGTTAAAAAACAGCAGCGGCAGGTTCCGTTCTGGTTCTGAGAGTAGCAGTAGCTGTACGTTTGTTGTTTTTTTAGGTGGTTACAGAGGACGGGACAGACGCTCACCAGACTACTTTGACGAGTCAGACAACCTGGCGAGGATTTTTGTAGCTTTGTTTGACTATGACCCCCAGTCCATGTCCCCAAATCCTGATGCTGCAGTAGAGGAGCTTCCCTTTAAAGAGGGCCAGATCATAAAGGTGAACCGTGACACATCTTTTATGTGACTTTGTACTTGATATAGACTTGATATAGAGCCCGGGAATAGCACATGCCCTAGTTTTGACTTTTACTATGTATATCCTATGTCTCACTATTGCTACGTTCACACTTTTATAAAGTTTTAAAGGAGCTTTCTACAATTTATCAGAACTTCTCTGTCTTCCATGTTTTCTCTTTTCCCTTTTCACTTCACTCTGTTCAGTTTTGTTGTATTTACTGTCCTGTTTTTGTGGTGTAGGTGTATGGAGAGAAGGACATAGACGGGTTCTACAGAGCAGAGGTCTGTGGCCGGAGAGGTCTCGTCCCCTGCAACATGATATCCGAGATTGAGACGGAGGACGGCGAGATGATGGACCAACTTCTTCAACAGGGCTTCCTACCACTGAACACGCCGGTCGAAAAAATCGGTACATTCACTTGCATTCTGCTATGTTAAGTGTTCCTCTGTTATACCCATCCCTTTCCTGCATCTTTATCTTCTAATTTGCTTGTTTTTATATTCCCAGAGGCTGAATCGTACCTTTTTTTGGTATAAAAATAGTGAGCTGTGTAATCCTATGCTTGCTTGCATTTTTCATCAAGCTCTCCCTTTTCTCTTCCTTCCTTTTCTGTTTAAGTCAATTGCGATCGGTTCAAAGATGGCCGCTCACTAAATCGCAGGTTTCGGAAATCCAAGAGAGGTTTGTTCTCGCTCTGAGATTTTTCCTTTCTGGGTATTTTCAACCCTCTGTTACTTCATTCTTTTTTTAACAAACTGAATCCCAATGTGAAAGTGCCACAAAAACATTGTTCTTCCTCCACCCCATCGCTTGTACTACCTTTATCTTTCAGTTCTTTTCATTAGTGCATGGTATAATTTATTCGATGATCTGAAACAGAATACACACATTACATTTACATACATACTTACTTTTGTGGTATCCATGACTTGTTGAGGTTAGGTAGTATCCCTGGGTGCTTGATGCTAAGTTTGCTAAGTTTGCTAACTGTGATCATTTTAGCTGTATTCAAATAAAAAAGACTCTTTCTTGTGATATATATTAACATGTCTGAAGAAATGTTCATATTCTCAATCTAAAAAACCCAGAAAACAGTGTTTAAGTGGATATTTTGTAATGTTTAGCACCTTTGACTTCTGTGAGGTGATTTGCAGTTGCACTAAAAATATCAACAAGCCTTAAACAGGCCACTCCTCCCCCACTGCTGAAACTTTTACCTCAAGAATTGTGTTTTATTTGTTTGTTTGATTGTTTCAGGTCAGAAAAATGTAATTAAATGATGAACCTAGTCAGAATTTTATTCCTGGTTGAACACAGAGGTCACGTCTTTGACGAGAGAACACGAGAAACATTTTAAATGACTTTTTCAGTACAATTCAATTGAGTGTGAGCCTGAACGGTGAGTCATGTGTTAGAGGAGGTGATCGGGTTATGAGGATGAACTGAAACGAATCGTCTGAACGAAGAAGTACAGACAGGACAGTTGTCAGAATTGTATCTTGAATTTTTAAGTATTTAAACAGATTTGTATAAAACGTGTTGAAGAGTGACGTCATTAACGTTAACTAGAAGGTAGTGGTAGAGATTTTATGAAAGAATTTCAGATATAATTATGCAAAGGAAAAAAACATATAGCGAGTCATTTGGGTGCTAAAGAATCCAACGTAAGGTATGACATACATTTGTTATTAGTGTTGTCATGTGTCTCTCATTGTTGTGTGTCATTCATATTTTTTCTCATTTAAGCACCATTATTAAAACATTTAATAGCATACTGTACAAAACGACAACAAAATAGTCTGTGTATTGATTTACCAAACAGCTCTGTCGTCTTCTTCTACCATTTCTTTTTGTCCACGTTCCCATGTGTTCGTCTGGTCTCAGAGCGGAACAGGAGGAGTGGACGCCACCCGATGTCCACACGCAGGATGGTGGCTCTGTATGACTATGACCCCAGGGAGAGCTCACCAAACGTAGATGTAGAGGTAACTAAAAAAAATAAAAAATCTTCTCCATGCATGAGCTTTAGCCTGTGCCAGGATACTAGCCTTTTTATTAATGAACAACATGACCAAGCCTGACTTTTAGATAATTGCAAATGAATTATGTAGTCTTTTTAAATAGCTCTAGGACAGCATTGATTAGAGAAGACAAGAAAACAATACTTATACACGTGGTTCGGCAGTTTAGCAACTGAAAAGCTTTGAATAACTTTTTAACATTTGGTGGATGTGGGAATATATGACTCTGATTCATATCACAAGCACATTTCTTCACCTTCCCAGAAATTGAATCCAGTTAATAACATTGGTTTTGAAATTACACTATTAGGGCTGAAATAAACTTGATGGTCAATGTGCTTGTATTTAGTTAGCTACAGTAAGTGGAATGGATTTCTTACACATTTTGCCACATTTACATGTGAAATACTATTCTGACGTCTAGCTAGTGAGCTACGTCTAAACAATTTGCTGATTACTGTATCAGGTCTAGCTAAATGTGTATCATTATGCTGAAAAGAAAATCTGTTCTTGGATGTGATTTGAGGCACTAGAGGGCGCTAATCACTCACATTTTAAATTTAGATCCCGGTCTATCTATTACAGAAATACGGAAGACCTAAGAGACCGTGTATTATTATATTTTTTCTTTCTTGTTTTGTCGTAATAACGACTTGATTTTTTCATGATCTCTGCAAAAGAACATGTTCTAGAAGCTGTTTCTGAAAGCACAGTTAAACTAACCGCACGAATATTGTAGGAGCGGCTTTTAGAGACATAGCGGTAATAGCTTTGAAAGTTAACAGTATTTGTAAGAATAAAGGCTTAACGTTTTAATAATCCATTACATATTAACAATGGGGTACATGTAGAGATCATGAGAAAATGTGATGTGTCATTAGTGCTCAGTAGCGGATACCATTCCTTGCATAAGTATTCACCCCCTTGAACTTATTAGTTTGACAAATGGAGTGTTGATCGGATTATTCGGTGTAATTAAATACATTAGGATGATATAAAGTTATTAAAGAAAGGCAGTGTCTGTGTTGGCATTAGATGAATAACGTGTGTTTCTTTCTCAGACTGAGCTGACCTTCTGTGCCGGAGATGTGATAATGGTGTTTGGGGAAATCGATGAAGACGGGTTTTATTATGTGAGTACGCATCTGTGTGATGGGTTTGAGCAGCTCAGTATTCAGATCCAGACTGTATTCCGTGTGTTCAGAGTAGGGTAATGTACCTGCATAAGCTGCAGTGTTAATATTAAAACGTTCAAACGATGTAAAGCGAATGTTTAAAGCAAAATTACGTGTGTGTGTGTGTGTGTGTGTGTGTGTGTATACCAGTCATATCGAAGCTGGGAAGAAGTGAGGGGAAAAAACAAGCATATTAGAACACGTTTTTATTGTTATTAAGGGACTATGAGGAGATTAATGATATTTTCACTCAGATTTATATTCGTCAACAGTTTAATGATGCAGTGTTGCTACTGACATTCCGAACTAAGGGAATTTGCGACTAAGTGCAGAAAAATAAATCTAAACTTTGCTGTTGTTAAAAATAATTATAATGCAAAGTTAGGAACTAATACAAGTTAGCTAGTTAGCTAGTCTTCGTTCTGTCTTGTTATACGATGGATTTACGGTGTTTATATTTGATCGGATGTCGCTTGTCGTGCCGTGCCATCTCTCTCAGGGCGAACTGAACGGGCACAAAGGTCTGGTGCCCTCCAACTTTCTGGAAGAAGTGCCTGACGACGTGGAGGTTTTCCTCACCGAGCCACACGATCACCCGGGCAGGACCAAGAGCAAAAGGGTACACCCCGTTTCACAGCACTAGCCCTCTCTCTCATCCATCCGCTATTCCCCTCTCTCTCTCTTTCTCTCTCGGTGTCTCTCTCTCTTTTTTTTTTTTTTACCTCTCCTTTCTCTACGCTTGGTTCTTTCCCTCCTCTCTGTCTGTGGTCAGTGTTGTGTGGCGGCTTTTTTGTTTTGTTTTGTTTTGGGTTTTTTTGTTTTGTTTTGTTTTTTTATTATAATTTTTTTTTTTCAATTTTGTTGGAACATTAAAGACATGAAACAAAATATTTAAGAGGCTATGGAGATGTACGAAGTTTATTTTTATGTTCTGTATGAAAGGACTCACCGGGAGGGAATATTTGTTTGTTATTAAAAAATATTTTACAGTATTCATAAAGCATTATTTATGAAAATGTGAAGAATGACGTCACACGGCCGGTGGTTGTTACTTGTTCCGACTCTTCATGACATTTATTCAGGATTGTAACAGATGCTTTATGAATATGAGTGTGTTTGATCTGAAAATAACTTTATAATAGAGGAAATAGTTTTGATGTACAGAGAGATGAAACCATGTAGAACTGCATGCCCCTTTTTTTCTTCCAAAAATGCTTGACTTCCTCCATGAATCTTTTTTTATATATATATATATATATATTATGCAAAAGATTGATATTCCAGTAAAAAGAAAAAAAAGAAGAAAGAAATAATTCTCTTTTGTATATGTTTCCAAAGTAACTTGTCTTTTGTATATTGCTGATATTTAAGAGTTCTGGGCTTGAACAAATTGTAAGTAGACAGAAATATACTTTGGGAAGTGATTTTATCTATAGATTTATGACTAATGTAGATTCTGTGTCCTGGTTTATGAGGGAAGAAAAAAAAATGATGAAATGATCACTGTTTTTTCTTGTACTTTTCTTTTTCTGACTAGCCTTCTGTCATGATCATTGTGCACACTATTGAGATGCATTGCATCATGCCGGTGTTGTTGTTGTTTTTGTTTTTGTTTTTTATTTTCTTTCTCCTCCACCCGCTTGGCAAACCAGAAGAAGAGCGTTCATTTCACTCCGTAACGGCTCAGTGCACCTCACGTAAGTGAGCGACTGACGATACAGAGACTGACTCCGACCTCGTCTAATGCAGGAGACATGGGTGGCCTTTAATGTTAACCCTCTGACGAAGAAACACACACACACACACACACACACACACAGAGTCAGTCCAGTCCAGTTAAATACACACAGCTCTAAAGACACACATCATTACACAAAATGTAAAAGTTATAACGTTGTTACTCAGGCATCGACACCTCACATGATCACAGTAACAAAATATAAATTTATGATAATAATATGATCATCTTAATGGAACAATTTGGTAAAAATTCGACACAATTCTCTTCTTAAACTAAATGTAGCCAAGCAAATCAGCCAAGGTGTCAGAATTGTTGTTTTTCTGTCTAGTTTTAATCTTTACTAGTCAACCATTCATTTAAAAAAAGTAGCCGTGTTATTTTTAATGATGAACACATCAAGCCACAATTGAGTTAGCTGTATACAGAAAGACTTCAGATCTTCAGTGCTTTTTCAGGGCTTGGAAATTGTGTTCGGTTCAAGACTCAGTACTGGTAACCAGCTGGTCGTGAGTTTGGATCCCGTCACTGCCAGACTTCCTCCTTCACAGCTCAAGCATTTTATTTCCGGTCACACACCAGTCATTAAACACACTCATACCGGTATTTCGAACACTTCACACACTTGCTACCTCACATTTATTGACTCCTCGCCTGTGATTAGAACAGAAAGAGAGCAGAGATCGGTCTGCTCCAAGTGCAAAAACCCCCGAGTTCTGCATTAGACGGGCCGAGCTGGTATCTTCAGTCGGTTCTCTGGGTGTTTGTACATGACAGTGTCCGTCTCATTGACTCCTGCTGTAACTCATGACTCAAGCTACATGGACGCTGAGGTCCGAGTTTGAGCTCCCTCTTTCCCTCCCTCCCTCTTCGACCCTCGTAGCGTGGACGCCCCTGTAGACAAACCCTCCCTTCCCGTTGAGAAGCAGCCGTTCACCAGACAAAGTCTGTGCTTATCAAAAGCCAGCAAAATTAAATTGGCACGATTTTTTTTATTTTTTTTTATTTTTTTAAAGCCTCACGGAGTGATGTCTGGGTTGCGGTTCTTCTCTAAGGAACGGCAAACAAACACCAATAAAACATCATTTCTACCCCTTTTAGAGTAGATATCCACCATCAGTATTAGTTTGTCACGTTTGTTTTTTTATAAATATATATTTATTTCTTCTTATTTTAGTAGCTTGTTAGTCGTTTAAGATCTTTTTTGTAAGTCATTTGTAAATGAAGTGTGTGTTTAAAGCAGGTTTGATTTGGCTTCAGGTCCCTTGGCGAAGTTACCGTGCTGAAAGGTGATAGATTACATCAGAGACTGGTAAATTAAAAACTCGTCTTTTTTTCTCTTTATCACCATTAACCTCAATCAAAAATACACATTCCCCTCCCCTTGGCCCCCTAAACTGGGATTCCTGGCCTTGATTACAACAGAACGATCATTTAGAAAGGAGTAAGACTGAGACTGCCGTCATTTAGCTTTTATCTCTGTATGTGTGTAGAGAACAATGACTTTGATTATTATGTAGAAATCATCTATATACATATTAGACCGCTAGATGGTTAAATACGCTTCGTTTTTCAGCTTTCAAGTGCGTTCGTGTTAAAAAAAAATAAAACACCTCAGAGGCCAAACTTAATCATAGAAAATTAAATTTAAAACGGATTAGATTGGCAAATTAACAGAGGTGTAAATTTCTAAATTTAAATCTGATTTTTTTTTTAAATTGACATTTTATTTAATTGATGTTGCTGTAAAACATCTCAGACTTTTCTTTATCTATGTCTAATATGTATATCTATGATCCCATTCCACATTGTACCACATTAAGACAGACTAGAAAACTGTGTTTATTATTATTATTATTATTATTATTATTATTGAAGCCAGACAATTCAAAGCAACTTTTTATGCATTTTTAATCTCTCTCGGTCGTAGCATTTGCATCACAAACACATTTTTTAATGAAGAGGAGAGGAAGGGAACACTTATTTTTGCATCTATTTGGAGCGCAGACAGACAGTGAAGCTGCATACACAGCTGTAATGTGGAGGGACTTTCTCTCTGTGTACTGTACGGTGGCCCTGCTGGGACAGAAAGGACTTGGTGGAGATGGAGGGTTGGATGTGCAGTGGGATGCTGTGAGAGAAAATCAGAAACAGTGGCGTTTTTGTTTTTGTTTTGTTTTTTTTCCTTCCTGAACTGTCCCTTACGGGTCTCCCATTAGGTTCCTGTGGAAAAAGCGTGGGGTTCTCCGAGACGAAGTGCCACCTCCAAGGTGCACCCTCACGTCCGCGGCTCTGGCCCCGACTCCCAGGGGCCAGGAAGCCCCGCCGTACGACGGCCCCGAGCCGAACCTATGAAACAAGGATTGTTCTCCAGAGGAAAGAAACTGTTGAAAAGACTTGGTGCTGTGAACTAGGGGTGGAGTCATTTTTCCATCTTACCTCCATTTCTGTTGAGGAATTTAAATCTAGGGGGAAGACGAAATGGAAACCGGTTGGAACTAGGGTTTTCATGACCACTAGTCAAACTAGTCGAGCTTTGTACACTGAACCTGGTTTCCTAATCTACCCTGAACTGAAAGAAGAATTTAATATACGGTATGAGCAGATGTGTAATGATAAAACCTCATTGCTATGTTTGATCATTAATTAAAGATCATTTATTTTCTAACTAATATTATTGTGTTAAATCAGTACATTATATATATATTAGTACAGTATGTATAGTATTAAAGTGGTAAGTTGGACAGAAATGAACCTCCTATTATATGTGTGCTGCAAGGCTAACGTTATTAGCCAGGGAAGCTTGTAACCTCCATTTCAGGATTGTATCTAAATCTTTCCACTTCATCGAAAGCATTGAGTTTATAAATAAATTATTATTCGAGCGACATTTTCAAACTGTGGAAAGTTTAAACCTTACAAGTCACGATGCTAAACTGATAGCTCTAGGGTTCCCTTAATTATTAGCGACGTTAGCCTTGTAACTCTAGCATAAAATATAAAACACTTTTTAACTGATTGACTGTGCGTAAAAAATGACTGAAATAATGCTTTGGCTGAAATAATGCTTTAACTGGTATCTAGTTTAACTAACATCAAGCTAGCATCTACTAGCTAGCAGTACACTAGTTTGACTAGCATCAAGATCTTTAATAACCGAAAAAACACTAGTGTTACTCCACATTTCCTGGAACGCTCTACTGAAAGAGATAAGGATCGAAGGCTACATAAATTGACAAATTAGCACAAAATTAAACACGTGTAGCACAAATTTTAGAAGTAGGTTTGTCAAATTAATATAGAAAACATATAAATGATATATTTGCGGATAGTATATAAATAACGTCAATGA
Source organism: Bagroides melapterus (assembly GCA_028566695.1). Taxonomy (NCBI): domain Eukaryota; kingdom Metazoa; phylum Chordata; class Actinopteri; order Siluriformes; family Bagridae; genus Bagroides; species Bagroides melapterus. The sequence goes on from JAOTRN010000035.1 coordinate 1,773,208, forward strand.
CGTCAACGCAACCCTGCTACTTTGGGCTAGTTTCCCAATTTCCCAGTGGTCATGAAACTCCTAGTGGGCGTCAGCCTCCTTATACTTGCCTTATAAACTGTGCACAACGGTCCGTGTTGCGTCTGATGGACGGGTGAGATTTCGTCATGTTTACTTTGTCACGAAAAAAATGATTTATTCCGTTACGAAACGTTTTCCTCCACTAAACATTATTGAGTGTAAGGTAATGAGTGACAGAATGGTCTTGAGCTCGTACTGTACTGTATATTGTCTAAAAATTATACATACATATATATATGTATATATACGTATATACGTATATATACGTACATACATATATATGTACGTATATATACGTATATGCGTATATATACGCATATACGTATATATACATACATACATATATATGTATGTATATATATGTATATACATATATATATACATTCTCTCTTCATCCTCCCATTTGCACATTCTCTCCAACACAGACATGAGTTTGGACTGAGACTGCCAAAAAATAAAAAAATATATAAAAAGAAAAAAAGGAATGTATGAAAACATTCTGTATATCTTGTACAATTATCAGCCAAATACTAGACGTTTTATGTCATCGGAATAATTGTATATACATCTATATAAATATATATAAATATATATAATATATAAATCCTTTTTTTTTTTTTTACCAAGTCAGGAGATCATATGTCGTCGAGCATTGCTTCTACATGTCGTTCGAGTGACTTGCTGCTCTTTTTGTACCTCGTCCATTTGTACATTCTTTTTAAATGTTTATACTTGCTTTTCAGACTGCCTTTTTTGTACATTCAACTTTATAATCTTGACAGTGCAAGCTTTTTTCCTCATGGTGTCTTCAAAACCATCACGTTTTAAGGTCTGCAGCTGTGTGCTAGCTTTACGGGAAGAAAAAAAAACAAACAAAACAAAAAAAACAAGCCTCTGTTGAAGGATATCTAACATCGTGTGGGTGTGCATGTGCAAATTTTTTGTTTTTTAAAAATTGAAATAAATTTGATATTTTGTACACATTGACGGTGTGCTTTCGATTTATCTCAGAAAAAAATAATTTATCTCCAGTCCTTTGAGGTTTGTTGTTAGTTGTTATCGTATACTAATTAAAAATCCCTTTTTTCAGTTTCATTCAGCTTCGGTTTTGTTTCAGGTTTTCGATTTTTAGTGTTAAACCTATATTTGTGTCTGATCTTCGGAGAAGAATGAATAGAGACGCACTTCACCTCCCACAACAAAAAACATGTTGAAGGTGTAATTTTTTGCCTAAAATGGTTACTTTTCTAGCTGTAAGTGAAATGAATTTATTGTATATTATCATAGGTTCCACTATATTTTATAAGAACTCTTATAATGGAGACTAGGTAAAGGACTGAATTTTGGCTTACCACTAGATGGCGATAAAGCCTCAGTTATCAACAAGCACAGATAACAAAGGAAAGGAAACGGATCAGTGAAAGATGTTTCTAACAAAAAATAAGCACTGCTGCTTTTAGCATGATGTAGAAATTAAGTTTCTGTGATTTTTTTTCTGTCAACATTAAACAATAAATTTAAACATCAGTGAAAAATGAATGGATTGGTGATTTAAAAATCACAGTTTATTCGTTTAACTGAATGTAAGTCACAGAACAACAAAAATATATGTGAATTAGTTTCTTCAGCATAACGGGGTTAATGTAACTCACAGGTAAGTTTATAGCATCGTACAAACTTCTTGTTTGATATTTCATGTAGCTCTTAATAAATAAAGTAATGTTCACACTTTTACCAGGAACTCCAAGCTACTTTGGACGGATAAAAAGTGATACTCTGAGAAGGTTCAGTTTGTTAGTGATATCAACATACACAGGGAAAGAGGAACAACGGACAAGAGATAGCTTTACTGTTTAAAAGCTAAAAATAGAAGAGTCTGTCGTAATGTCTAAAATAGTATTTAAACACTGTTAGTATTTAAACAGAGTGACTGAACACATGGAATGTTTTTTAACGCATTGAGATGAACCTTGCTTTTTAAGGATTCCTAACATACAATACAGACACACAAAAAAAGCAATAAAAATGTGATAAGATAAAGCGATAAGATAAAGATAAAACAACAACAACAAGGACTTTACAGTTAACACAATTAACACAATTAAATACACGGGAGCAAAACCATTAATAAAGAAAATGTTTGGCCAGCAATGATATATAATATATGATATACTGTATAATGTATAATGTATAGTACAAATACAGTGTATTATTTATTAAGTTTAATATAAAGGTATATCAGTATCAGCTGAAGCACATGATAGAGGAATTGTGTCAAAGCACACACACACACTCACACACACACATTAATTTGATATATTCGTTAAACCCTGACGTTTAATAACTATTAGGGTCACAGTCAAACACACAAAAGGCAACAGAATGGCGATTAATTGAGGGGAAAAAACATTCCCCACATTTTCCACTAAACACTAATCTTTGTATTTGAGGATGTAACCACTCCCAGATGCTAATGGACCTCTAAATGAGGTTGTATTAAAAGCAGATGTACTGTAAGGATAAACCAGTTAAGCCTGAAAATAAAGGACAATGTTAGTTTCCATTGTAAGATTAATAATGTCCTGTGTCTGATTAGTGTGACAAATATCTCTGGCTTTTCCAATTTTATTTAAAAAAAAAAAAAGAAGCTTCAGTTCACATCCATTTCTTAATGCTTTGGTTTTTCTTATGTTATGGTACTTAGGATAAATAAACTTATGAGCCCAGCACATCAAAAACAAAAACAAAACCAACATAACCTAAATACATAACATTTAGTGTGTGAATGAAATAATTAACGTTTATTAGTTAGTTAAATAGGTAATTGATTCATTTGGATTCCTCCCAACTCCACATTCCCTGGATTGATCCTAAACTCGAGTTAAGTGATGTTTTCCCATGGATTGTCTCAACGTGTGTTTCCTCTGGGTTCTCTGGTTTTCTCCATCTTCCTTATACCAGTATCTCGATTGGTTAAGTTAAATTAAGATCTTTCTCTGGAAACTGCTCGAAAAACAAGATTGTTGAAATCTCAAGTGCAGCTATATTTTTTCCTCTAACTGCAGCTCTGAAGACATTTGAGCTGTAATTCATATGATCAATGCCCTCCTCCCTGACAACCTCCCTATATTAACAGCTCATTCAGAGTCTTTTATCCCGGACGTTCCATTTCATCTCATTGTAATAATATGCAGGTTGTTATTTAAAATGAAAAACAGACATCACTAAGCTTTCTCAGAGGTGTCTACTCTTTGAGAGAGAAATAGAGAGGTTAAGGAAAGACTGTTTGTTTTTTTGGTTTTTTTTTTGGCTGCTATGACGTAATTGATAGAAAGTAAAGATAAGAAAGTAAGAAAGCAAACCGCCTTGTTGAATAACAAGTACAGTATTGATAATGTTCATTTACAATGTTTTATTCCTTACATATTTGTTACTCATCACAAAATTGTCTGGAGTGCATGTAATGTAAAGGTAGAGTGCCAAAACAGGTATCATAAAGCGCTCATACGTCTTAGTATTTATCGTTTTTTACGTGTTATTACAGTTAACTAGTCTGAGGCTCTTGCGCAGCTTTTGTTTTTCCTCTACAGCGCCTCGCGCTTCAATTAGAATGACGTCATTACAGAGTTTTCAACTTGCCAGTGGTGCGAGCTGCACGCTCGTGGTCTCTCTCTCTCTCTCTCTCTCTCTCTCTCTCTCTCTCTCTTCCTCTCTTCTCCCTGTCGCGCGTGTGCACACACCACGTACCCGCCAGAAGTTCTCGTGCGTCTCTGCAGCGCGAGCGGGTGTTGTCAGTGAGCTTCTCTCCTGAGAGGATTATGTTGTTTGACAGAATGGATTAGGTGTGAGACAAACTTTTTTTTTTGAGGAAAAAAGTTATCAAAAAGAAAAAGACACGGAGTGCAAATGTTCTGGATAATTTTGTGTGACACGTTTTTTGGTACTTTATATCAGCCCTAGGACGAGATGAACGATTTTGACCGTGTTTTCCGTTAAAACTCTCACGAGCCTGCGATGGACTTTAGCTAATTTAGCTAACATAAAGTTTGAAACCTTTTCTGAATTTGACTTTTTTTTTTAAACGATGGACTTTTTATATAAAGTTTTAAACTTTTCTACATTTGTCAGCGTCCTCCAGGTAAGGTGTTTTAAAGTTGTTTATTCTTCAGGTAACATCAGTCAGACGCGTAGAATAATCTGGCTATACGTTTATTTAGCTAGTTTTATAGCTTAGCTAATAGGTTTTTTTAGATGTTTATTTTCTAATCATTACAGGTACTTGGTGACCAGGCTGTACCGTCCAAGCATCCAGGTAAAAAAAAATACACACTACATAAATTTATGACAATTACTTTAAAGTCTTAAGATTTAATTAATTTGTTTGGAGGTTCATATATAATAGATGCAGCTATATCAATTTTAAAACATTGCCTCATTGAGTAAGTTGTTTTATTTAGTTTTTATTTTGAAGGTAATATCCACACACACACACACACACACACAAACACACACAAACATATATTTATTATATAACTTTATCTTTATGAAGATATCAGACGTGTGACCCAAATACTACCATATACAAAGCTCCATGAGCTAAAAGCAATAAATATTATCTAAATCTGGTTACTAAACCTACAAAGCACAACCTAAACATGATCAGACTTGAATCTTATAGACCAGAAGTTACACGTGGAATAGTTGGCGCAAGAGTCTTTTATTCCTGGATGCTTTTGTGTTGGATGGAGTTTTGGCTCTGAGTCCAAATGCAACGAAAATGTTAAATGTGGCTGATTACAGTTGGACTAATTTAGACTCACAATACACTCGCCATAACCACAGCTGACTCTTTTGCCAGAACCGAATTAAATTGGTCCAGGATCGTCTGCTATCTCGGTGCTGACTGACCAAAACTAGCTTTAGGAGATTTCTCAACTAAAACAGCTCTCAGGGGAAAAAAACACTAAAGATTTAAAGATTTTTGTACAAGGAAAGCAGTAAATGTCGCTATAAATGTTCAGTTGCTTGTGCTGTAGAATAATTTAATTCAATATAAACAGCTTGTCATGTTTTGAGATGATTAACAGAACAATAAACAGGGAGTTAAAAGGCATAATTAGAGAGCTTGGATGAAAATAAAAGGCAGAAATTAGTCTGTTAGTGGGACTTCTAAATAATTTCACATTTCAAAAAGTGTGTCACGTCTCCTTGTTGTGTATTTATTGAAATGAAAATCAAAATAAAACCCACATGTCCATCTAAACCACTCTCTGCATTCCAAACTAAGTTTATATTATATTTTACATAATTGCCATGTGAGAATAAACACAAAGGTTAAATATAAATCCAGACTTTCCTCACCCTGTAAACAAGTCCAAACAAAAGCTTTGTGATTTATTAGTGTTTATTGTGTAGACTGAAACCTACCAACCTGCTACCACATACTTATTTCAAAATCAGCTGGAAAGTCTGTCAACGCTCATGTTTCTCCTCACCTTTGAAGGTATAACAGTTCCTGAGTGCAGGAAATTTTGCCACTCAGCAAACGCTTCGTGTTCTCATCTTAGTTTAATTCGCTAAAGCTGCACAGTCCCTCAGCAGCACTTTCTTGTTGGATACTTCACTTGACCCTGTTTAATAATCATAAACAGCCAAACTTGTTGGGATAAAGCTTAATTAGAAATCTTATTTTAGCAATTCTTTTGCAATATGTCCACAGCTTTTCTATGGTGGGATAAACAAACGAGAACATTTTTTTCTGTCTTGTCACTTATCCATTATAATCACATGTAGTGAGTATAAGTGTAATATCTGAAGCAAATCCTGTTAGAAGCAAATCTTATATGTTATCAGTTTTAAGATTAATGTTAATGCTAATGCATGATGTCAGGCAAAAAAAAAGCAATGGAATAAAGCACATTAATACAATATGATTTTTTTAAAGAGGGCATATATTTGTGCTAATATATTTGTAAATTTCAAGGTGTCTGATAGAGAGTTTTCCACCGACAGGTTCAGCTGGTCTCGTTATGACACGGATACACAAACGTATACTGTCTTATTCATATTATATTTATGTTTGCTAACAAAGTGCTAACAAAACTGTATTGCTACATTATAAAAAAAAACCTAAAGTTTCAGTTATACTTGAACTTTTATCTACATAGAATTCAATAATTTAAATAGAAAAGAAGGGAATTAAATAAAAGAGATGAGCAAGAGGTCAGTGTTATAATAATGTTATTAGAACAGAAATAACAGAATTTTAGAAAAGTGAACTGTGTCGTGATTGAGCAGAACATGATTGATTTAGTCAAATCAGCCTGCACGTGTTATTAATAATCTACAAAAGGGTTGTGACGTTATAGTGTGTAACTCAGCTGTGAAAATGTGTTGGGGAATACAAAACAAGACATTTTGTATTGATACATATGTATTTTGCCCTGTGTGTGTGTGTACAGGCCTGGATGTGCTGGCCACAGCGTCACACTACTGGCCCCTGGATGACGTAGATGGGATCCACAGCCTGAGGGACCAGATTGGGAATAGAACAGGTCATATTAATGGGACTGATATAAGTATGTGCACCAGTTTTGGCTTTTGGCTGTGTCACCACTTGTTATGTCTGCCATCTCTCTCTCTCTCTCTCTCTCTCTCTCTCTCTCTCTCTCTCTCTCTCTCTCTCTCTCTCTCTCCTCACACTCTTACTCTCTGTTTCTTTGTGTATATCTCTTTTTATTCCTGTTCTATATTTTCTACTTTCCTCTACTCTCTCTCTCTCTCTCTCTCACACACACACACACACATCCATGTCTTTTTTTTTCTTCTGCACTCTGTTCTCTCTGGCTTTCCCTCCCAGCTGTCAAGCATTCTTCTGCAGTCACGTCTTGCCACACTACAGAGATCTCTGTTCAGTTTGTGCAGCTGTCCTCAGCACTTAAGTGACTGCATGGCACATTTGGGCAACATTTAAAAATGATGAACAACAATCTTTCACGGATTATTACCGTATTCCTGATCAAGGCACTGCGTAACCTAGAGCGTATCAGACATGGTTATGTCTGTCATTCTCTGCAAACACAGATGTATGCGTCTCTATTAAATTCATTTGTAGCGGTTAGGCTTTGATATGCATGAGATGGGTATTTAAATAAATTCTCACTACATTCTACAGATTGTTTGATTTATATGAGAGAGTTGGGTTGTGGAATTTGTGTGTGTTTGAGCCTTTGCGTTAAGGCAGAACAGAGAGACAAACTTATATCCAGTGTATCAGTTTGCACATCTGCAGCCGGTGCCGTGTTTTCCCATACGCACCAGCTGGGTCTCATCTAAGTGTTGACAGAAACAGCCTATAAATGATCGAGGAAAAGACCTGTCAATTTACCATCTATCCTCCAGACCCTCTTTTTTGTTTAAGATCATCATGTACATTCTAGCACTGTCCTCTGCCGTTGTAAATATTTCTATCTCTCTTTGCGTGCCTGTCTCTTATCACATCTGTGTTTGTCTGTGTGCACATGTGCTTGTATTGGAAGTCACTTGTTTTGTTCTTTAGTCCTTTTCTGTTGTGTCTGTTTGTGTTTTTATTTCTCCCAACTTTCTCTCCAACACAGCACTCAGAATCCACAACCACACTGTCCTGCCTACCCATAACTCTTCCTCTGTGTACACCAATGACTCTGCCTACACTAATAATTCCGTCTCTGTAGGTGAGGTTCCTGCACAGATACCGACACATAGAGAATAATTTAATAATTCAGTGAATACCTGAAGAGGAATGGTTATGGGGGAGAAAAAGAGAAAGTTTTGATGGATGTTATCTAGGGTGAAGTAGACTGTAATGACCTTTGGCAACGCCTTTTTTTTTTTACTGAACCATTCCTTTTTAGTATGATTAGCACTATTGATCATTTAAGAAAGTTTAAAAAAACACTATTTTTTTTAATAATTTAGGCTAAATTAAGATGTATTTTTTTAAAAATTAAATCCATATTTTGACACTGGAACATCACACACTTTATCACACTCATACAGATGGATGGTAAACTTTTCCTTTTACTCCTTCTCTCCTCCCTCACTCACTTTCCTTCTCTGATGCTCACGTTGTCCTCTCACCCTTCACTCCTTCGATCTCATCTCACGCCTGTGTCTTCGCACCCTTATGTCCACCCGTTTGTTTTTGTTCTCTTTCCTGTTTTGCCGCCCTTTTTACCCCGTGTTTGTTCCCCTTCTTCCTCCCAAAACACATCCATTCATGAGTTGAAGCTTGTGCGTTACGACTCCCAGAGTCATTCATAACTCCCAGCACTGTTTGTCCTATGAATGAAGATGTGTAGTTGAGTGAATCATCCTTTTGCGCCCACACGGAGATGAATGAGAAGGTGGAACACTATAACTCCTGTTCACCACTTTAAGGTCACGCTGATTCACCATCCAGGTCAATCCTCTGTTGCTGGTTGTTGTTTAGTTCTTCCTGTCATCTTCATGTCAGAAATATTCTGTCGAATCGTGT
>JAOTRN010000035.1:1844554-1857777 GCA_028566695.1 Bagroides melapterus
TTTTTTTCCAAGAGTGCAGACATAGATTGTACTATTATTATTATTATTATTATTATTATTATTATTATTATTATTATATATAAATACGTTTGTTCAAACGTCCCGATTCCATATAAACTATGTATTTGCTTAACCTTTACTACATCTACAGTAATTTATGAGGTAAACTGTAGTTATACCAAACAATTTGTTTGTGGAATGTATGTCGTTATTAAATTATTAAATCCAAATATTATAATTAGGTGTTCATAAAGGTACGTTGCAGCAGCTCACTGGTTAAGAGCTAGAAATCCTCTGTCCGATTGGTTTAAGCTTCTGTCAGTTAATCTTATGACCCGCATTTTAAAGGAGTACTTCCGGGTAACGGGAGGCGAGAGGAAGTGGCAAATAATAAAACAAGCTATGGTTTAATCCTAAACTGAACTCGATTAGACACATAGTGCATAGTGTATGAACCAGCAGTGACTATTTTATACATTTAACAACGTAATGCACTTCGTTTTTTAAAAATCAGTCAGTGCCTAAGACGTCTGAGCTGTTGCGCATGCGCAGTGTGGACAGCTTGACAGAGGTAGCTAGTTCTCGCCATGTTTCACTCAGCGCTGCCGCGAAGCTTTTTATAACTCACTGCAGTTTTATTGCTGTTATTGTGTTAATACAGCTTTATATACAGTCTGGGATCTATTATAACAACGAATGGTGCACGTGTGGGACAGCTAATAATTTGTAAGTCCTTGTGTTTTCATGTATGATTGCTAGTTAGCTAGCGGTGTGTTTATTACAACGGGTTGTTTTTACCCCGCGAGCGCATAATAGAAAACATCACTGCTGCTTTGTTCATTTTTGATTCAACCAGCATTACAGCTTAATGTTTTAAATGGCAGAATTACAGACGTGGTTTATTAGCGTAAAAACTCTGAACGGCTAAAAGAAAATGTTATGTATTATTTTTTTATTTTGCTAGCTGGTTAACCCGCTAGCTAGGAGGCTATTGAGGTGCAGATTAACGGACCTAGCATGCTAGTCACAACACGTCAATGATAACAATGAGTAGATGTCTTTCTTTTTATGGAATAGAATTTAAGACGAGCATAACGTTTCGTGTAAAGTATAGAGATGGTCAAGTGCTAGTTTTACTCTAGAATGAAATTGAGGAATAATAATCTACAAATAAATAACTAAGTAATAAATTAGGTTTGCTCTAGGTCTGTGCTACATATCGATTATCTTCTCGTCTGTATTATTATATACAGTAATAACGTCTCTCCGTTCTTTTTTAAGGGTGACAAAAAAAAACCCCACAAAAAAACGTTACTTTGTCAGGGCCACGCAATGCACCATGGAGGAGGTCCACCAAATGCACAGCGAAATCCGCAGAGATCCAAATCTTTTACAGGCTCTGAAGCAGAGGAGCAGCAACAGCAGCCTGTCACAGTCACACAACAACCCACAGCTGTCACTCATCCACAATCCTCGGTAACAACGTTTACCACGGCAGCAAGCCCAGCAGTCTCAGCTCCTCAGTCCCCCAACTACCAGATCATCATGAACCGGAACCCCGTGGCCGGTCCGAACATGAACATCACCTTGCAGAACGTAGGGCCCGTGGTCCCCACAAACCAACAGATCACGCTGACGTCTCTGCCCCTGCCAAGTCCTGCTTCACCCAGCATCCAGCACCAGGCTTCTCAGTGGCGGTTCGAGCACAGCTCGTCTTATATTCAAGTGACTTCACCCCTTCCTCAGTCGATTCAGCCTCAGAGTCCGACACAGCACAGCCCTGTCCCCCTGCAGGCCGTGAGCAGGCCGGGGGCTGGAATCATGGTGCGGCAGATTAACCTCAGCAGTCCGCCCGGAAGTGGTCACTTTGTGTACCAGGATAACACGGGCTTGACTCCACTGGCTCCAACAACGGTCGGTGCGGTGCAGCTGGCCACCCCAGCTGGGACACCTGCGTCCCTGCGGGAGAGACGCCTTTCTCAACCCCATTCTCAGACCGGCGGCACTATCCATCACCTGGGCCCTCAGAGTCCCGTGGCATCCGGAGCCACTCTGACGGCTTTAGCCAGCCCTGGTCACATCACCACGTCCAACCTCCCTCCTCAGATCAGCAGCATCATCCAGGGACAGCTTCGGCCCGTCGTCGCAGGGGTTGCGACGTCCGGAATGACATCCTTCGGTGCTGTTCCTCCCTCCAGTCCATCACGGAGTACCGCAAACCCTCCCCTGACTCCCAAAAAGGTTCAGCCCAAGAAACTGGAGGAGATCGCACCCCCTAACGCTGAGGTGGCTCAGCTGAGGAAGCAGTGTTTGGAGCATCACAGCAAGAAGATGGAAAGCCTGAAGGATGTGTTTAAGGATTATCTGATCGAACTCTTCTTTCTGCAACACCTACAAGGCAACATGATGGACTACCTCACCTTCAAGAAGAAGCCGTGCGTGCCGCTCTTCACCTACCTGAGGCAGAATGATCTTGATCTCGAGGATGAAGAGGAAGAGGAAGAACAGTCCGAAGTCATCAATGACGAGGTAAAGTGTCCCGTGAGCTTTTTAGATCTTTTTTGAATAAAGTTGTAGTTGTCAGTTTTCACTGTACATTCAGAGGCAAATACTGACCCCAACAGGAACTAAAGGTACCTGAGGAGGTTTGGAGGAAGTGCCTGCATTAACATAATGAATATTTAAATAATCAAGATTAAATCCATTGGACAAAATAGAAAATTTAAACTGACCCTTTGTCAGTTGTTTCTTGTCAATAGATTTCTTTTGGTTTAATTGCTATTATGACAAAATATAAAAAGTTGATCAATTAAAATTTTATTAGGCACCTATTGTCAAGAAAAAATAAAACTGTAAACACTAAACAAAGTGAAGTCCTTTATGACACTGCTCAGTCAGTAATATGATTAGTGGTGTAATCTGTTCATCCATCTTTTGTGCGTGCGCGTGTGTGTGTGCGCGCACACATAACGAGCGAATGATCAGTAAGATTAACTTGTCACCTATGAACTGTTCCTCTAAATACTTTTAGTTCCTCTTGGTGCCAATATTTTGTCACATTAATAATGTTTGTATCAGATGAACAGCAGCAGTGTGAAGTGTCTTTCAGTGAGATCTTTTCATTCAGCAGCCATTTTTATTTCAGGGACACTGTGTGAGCGTTGCATGTACGTCTGTTTCTATGACAACCACTCAGGTGAAAGTAGTGACAGGAAAGGACGGCCAGACGGTGACGCCCGTCGCCATAGCCACCCAGCTCCCACCCAACGTGTCGGCAGCGTTCTCCACTCAGCCACAGTTTCAGGTGCGACGTCACAGACACGCTGAAGTGTCCATGTTCCCGACGTGGATCAGTGTACAATTTTTTATTTTTATTTATTTTTTCTTTCCCCTCTTTTTAGGCTCATCCTAGTGCTGCAGGCGGGAACATTTCCAATCCCGTGGACATGGAGGCCTTCAAACGGCAGCAGGCTTTGGCTCAAGCAGGTAGACCGGCGTCGATGCAGGATACTTTTTATTTTCTTCCCCCCTCTTCTTTATTTCCCCTTTCTTTCTTTTCTTCATTTCCTCCTCAAATTTGCTTCTGCTTAATCAATATTCAGCATCTTTTCCCAGCGCTGTGTGTTCGAAGCTCATGATACTGGGGAGCTCCGCTTCCTAACGTCCAACCGCTGGTGTGCAATCGTCATTTCTGTGTGCCTAGTGTTTTTCTTTTTCTTTTATTCTATTTTTTTCCCCTCCGTTTATTTATTTATTTTTATTTTTGAAATCCGTGTTTTCATTTTTTTTTTTTCCTTTATCTTTTTCCCCCTCCCCTTTTCAAATTTTCTACATTTTTTTCTTCCCCATCCCCCCCCCCCCTTTTTTTTTTTTTGCGTGTTGAGGGTGTTGTGTGTTTTGCATCCCAGATCAGGCTAAGCGGTCCCGGATCGAAGTGGTTCGCCACGGGATGATTTTCCAGCACCCCGTTGTAGCTCCTTTAGGATCTCCCGGCGTTCCCCTCCAGCAGCTTATGCCGACAGCGCAAGGTAGGAGCGCCGCTGTGTTTTTTCCCCCCGGCCCGGTTCCACTACTCTCGTGTCCGTTGGTTTAGAGACGCTGCTGGAGGTCAGAGGTCAACCCAGTACTCAGAGTTCTCAGTGATGACCCCTCCCCCATCCCTTTTGGCATTTAATGAATTGTATTTCAAATTCTTTTTGGCTCGAGCACAAATTCGATTCAGTCTCTTTGACCCGCCCACTGGAAGTTCAGGCTCTTTGAGTGGTACGAGAAGATCCAGCAGGAGACGGAGCAGGATTTCTGAAAGGGAAGAAACCACATCTCGCATTCGCATCCTTTCTCCTTTATGATTTGACATCATCCGATCATTTCTGTCCTTCTTCGCCGTTCTGCTCGCTCACTGGATGATGAGTCTGTCACGTTTTTTTTTTGTTGTTGTTGTTTCCTTTTAAATCCATGTTCATCTGACATTTCCTACCCAGAGTCTCTGGCTCCGCCCCCCTTTCTTCCTCCCCACCGCTCTCATTGCATCGTCGATTAGCACACGTCCACGTGCATCCTGGGTTCTCATCATCTAGATGTCCCTCTTGTCATCTTTTCATCCGTCATTCCTGATTTCTTCAGCGTTTTGTCACAACTTGGCCTCTATCCCTCAGTCCAGGTAATGTAGCGAGCCTGAAGCCAGTCAGGAGCTTTAAAGCGGCCCCATTGCAGCTGAAGTGAATTGGCGTAGAGGCTAGCTTGACGGAGGTGCTTCTTTAAGTGTGCACTTTAATCCCAGCACTGTCCTGCTTTTCGCCCTAATCTGTCCCCTTGTCTTTATTCTGCTCTTACACCCCGCTTTGCTCTTGTTGTATAAGCTGTCTAAATGCAGTGTAATGTATCAGGTGTAACACGCATGCTCATCCTATGGTGTCTGTGCTTAGTTGCATTTTTTTTTTTCTTTCTTCTTCTTTTTTTGTTCTGTCCTCTTTTCTTTTGCTGTTCTTATCTTACCAATGCTTTTTTTTTCCTCATCCTTTTTTTTAAAATTATTTGAACTTATATCTCATGGAATTTTATATCATTTTATAACTGAATTACCGAACATGTTTTTTTTTTATATATCAAAACTATAATTTGAGTGTTTTATTTGTTAAACATTAAACATAGACCTTCTCTTGTTTCTTCTGTAATCATTATTACCTAGATGTTATTTTTCTTTAATACCACACTATTTTTCCCAGACGGAGTATTTAGTTATCATTAACACCACGTTCATTAAAAGTTAATTTAATGCCATAGGATAGTAATGTTCTTAGGGTTTGAATTTTTCTTTTTTTTTTCTGTACAAATATTTGAAAAAGTCTTGTTTTCAATGTTTTATCCTCTCCTTCTGGCGACTCTCCTGTACCTTTCCCCTCTCCATGCATCCCTTCTTCTTCACCCTTTCTTTCTGTCGCTCTCTCGTTCTTTTATATTCTTCACTTTTTCCTCCTATGTTTTTTTTCTGTGTTTTTTCCCTTTTGCCTCCATCTCTCTCTTCTCTCTTGTCGTACTTCTCTCTTTCCTTTACCATCATCTTCTTTTCTTTCTCACTCGGTAATCCTTTCCTTCCACGTTCTCTTTACTACCGCTCTTATTTTCCTCCCCATTTTCTCTATCTGTTTCTCCATCTTTCCATCCTCAACTCCCATTTTCTCGATTTTATTCCCACTCTTTCCACCCTTTCTTTTCCATCCTGCTCTCTCTCTCTATATCTTCCCTCCATTCTCTCTCAGGTGGCATGCCCCCAACGCCACAGGCAGTCCAGATAGGGGGGCAGAACCAGAACCAGCAGCAGTACGACCCGTCCAAAGGCCCCCCAGTGCAGAACGCTGCCAGCCTCCACACACCTCCGCCCCAGCTGCCGGGTCGACTTCCCCAAGCCACTCTTCCTTTGGCCGCTCTGCCTCTCGCTCTCTCTCAGGCTCAGCCTGTGGTGCTGGAGCAGCAGTGCCAGATGCCGGGTGGGCAGCTACAGGCCCAGGTGAAGCTGCAGGGGGCAGGGGCTGTGCTGGCTGCAGTGAACCCACACCCTCAGCTGCAGATGCAGCTTCAAATACAGCAGCAGCAGACGCAGCCAGTCATGCAGCCAGGACAGGCCGTGAGTAGAGGCTTATCTTCATCTCACTATAACTTTTAATTTTTATACTATTAAAAAATCAACACTTGTGATTTTCAGATATCTCGTATGCAAGTGTAATTAGATCATAAAACATGAGGGCCTATCAGGTTTCAGTATGCAAATGTAGTCTATTCCAAACCAGTTTAAAGGCAGGTGTAAGTCTGACTTGCATATTACATGAAATTAGATGTTGTTTTTTTTTTTTTATCTCCTGTTCTCTAATGTGATTTATTATGATATATTCAGTTGTCATAATTTCATAATTTCTCTCCTAAGACTGTCACGCTGGTCCGGCCTGGAGCAGAGACGTCGCAGCCCGCTCAGCGTCTGATCCCCAACCCCATGTCCTCCTCCGTCATGTCCAACGTACCTTTATCCTCTTTGCCCTCCCCTCTCCCGTCCACTCCAGTCAGGGCTCCTGTGCCTCACACGCTGTCCCCGGCCTCTCACTCAAAACTCACAGTCTCCAACGGCACTACGGCACTGAAGGTCTCCACGCTGAACCAGGGCTCGGCTGCAAATAACGTCCAGGAGAGCCCCCAGGACAAGCAGGCAGAGCAGGCTAAACTGGTGAGACAGAACAAAACCTCCTATTTAACTGTCTTAGAATATTTAAATCTGATCAACAAGGTCAAGAAGGAAATTTTGCCATATTTTACATGATCAGTTAGACATTTAGGCTCTATTTTTTTTTTTCTTTATCTCGTCGTAGGAGAACCAAGTGCATCAGCGCATCGCTGAGCTGAGGAAGGAGGGCCAGTGGTCTGCTAGTCGCCTGCCTAAACTTCAGGAAGCCAGCAGGCCCAAATCCCACTGGGACTACCTTCTGGAGGAAATGCAGTGGATGGCTGCCGATTTCGCCCAGGAGAGACGCTGGAAGATGGCTGCTGCCAAAAAGGTAAGAAATGAACAAATGTGTTGAGTAATACATTTCATTTTTCTCTGACTGTTGCACTTTAGCACTATACCGGTGGTAATTTCTCTTACCCTGGACTTATTACAGGTTGTTTTTTTTATTTGAAGATTTTGCTTAAAATATTTATAAAATGATTACCTTGTCCCACAATACACATATACGTATATAGTTTGTTTGTTTTTCTCCTCCTCCAGCTGGTTCGCACTTGTGCTCGTTACCACGTGGAGGTGAGAAAAACCAAGGAGAGGAAGAAGATGGAGGAAGAGCTGAGGTTGAGAAACATAGCCAGCGTCATCGCACGTGAAGTGGACTACTTCTGGTCAAACATCGAACAGGTGAAAAATCATAACCACGTGCATGTCACGTACAGATATACAGTTATATGGTCGTGTCTCATTTCCATTCACACGTGAACTTTTTTTTCCCCCCGAAAATTATATTGAAACTGTTGTAAATTTGTCGTCTCAGGTTGTGGAAATCAAACTCCATTTGGAGATCTTATGCAAAAGACAGAAAGCACTCAGGCTACAGAAATCAGGAAACAAAGGTGTGAGTGCTGTGTGTTTGTTCACATCGTGTCAGTCAGAGTTAAATATATGTTTGTTTTTAATGCTCGGTATTGTGTGTGTCGATTCAGGACAGAAATCTGCTCCAGCTTCAGGAGAGAAGGACAGCAGGGTGGTGAGTGTTTTCTATACGTCCTTCTCTGTGTGTTTGTGTGTGTTACGTCCTTGTTGGTTTACAGCTTCGTCCTTTTTTTTTTTTTTTCCTCAGGAGTCCACGAGCACTCGCAAGAGAAAAACGAGCACATCCCTTTCGGATGAAGAAGGTAAGCTACCAGCCACCACTTTTCCATTGGCTTAATACCAGGACACTCTGACGTTAACCGTACACGTGTTTGTGTTGTGCAGCTGAAGATGAGGAGAGCACTATAGAGGAGCAGGAGGCCATGGAAGCAGCTGCTGAGCAAAAAGAGGAGCTTGTTGAGCTCACCAAGGAAGGTCAGTGACCGCTTTTACACAGCTGCACAGAGTTTCCTCTCAGCATTAGAAATCTCATTTTTCAGACATTTGATTCGTATTAGGAAGTGTCTAATTAAAAAAAAAAAAAAGCCAAAACTCCGTCTGCTCTGGTTTGTTTGTAGCTGAGGTGCCCCTGGAGACGTTGGTAAAGAAATACGCCGGTGCGTATGCCGAGGGATTCGAGTGGCCCCAGCCTGCCTGCCAGAGTGAGGACGAGGAGAAAGATGAAGTCGAAGGCACTTTCAAAAAAAAACTTTTCACACTTTAAATAAATAAATCACTCCAGAGAATTAAACACGCTATTTAATATAATATAATATTGATAGCGTTAATGTGGGAAAGGGCAAAAGTGTAATGAATTTAAGTAATAATACTAATAATATTCCACATATCCCTCTTTATCTTGGGGTGCCATTATTTTTGCAAAGATAGAGGAATCATGTAGCATGCTTGATTAACTACAAATGTTCTGTCATTAGACCATCTGAAATAATCTGTAAATATTTTCTGCTACATTAGACATGGACAGTTGTCCGTTGGACAGCCCTCACGAGGCGGTTCTCATCGACACGCTCTTGAGTGATGAACAGCACCGCGGATCCGAACGGAGCAGCAGCACCTCAGGACCTGACGGCAAACCCACGAAGGATATAGCAGAAGTGTCTCGGGCAACAGACCAGATCCTCCCCAAAGGCAGTGCTAGGACTACACCCACCGTGAGTGTCCTTACTCGCGTAATGTCAGAGGAAATGGACCTATTTCAGTTCCTGCTGTCTGTAGTTCTTGTAGAAGGTTCTTCACTGGAAAGACTTCTATAGATATCTGTCTTTTTCATAGATAAAATTTTCTGGTTTTATCTTTTTTCTTCTTCTTTTTATTCTTCCCTTTTAGACTCGTCTTCCTTTGCCCTCCCTCCTTCACGGGTCTCTGAGAGATTATCAGCAGGTGGGTGTCGAGTGGCTGGCTAAACTGCACCAAAAACATCTCAACGGCATTCTGGCAGACGAGACCGGACTGGGCAAGACCGTCCAGACTGTGGCCTACCTCGCACACCTAGCTTGTCATGAAGGTCTGTAAAATGCTGGATTTAATCTGCCGCACCTTGTCCTAATACTCAGTGATTGAGTTTATCCCAGATTTCACAGATTTCCAGAATTTATTAAGAAAAAAAGATACATCTCCGTCCTGATTTCCTAACGAATAAAACTCAATGATGAAGGACCACTTTGAAGGAATAGTTTGGTTTTGACTGAATACATTCCAGGATTTGTTGAACAATAGATTTTAAGATCGGTCTGAAGTCCTCATGTTCTTTGGTGTTCCTTATTCGCAGGTATTTGGGGCCCTCACCTGGTGGTGGTGAGAACCTGCAAGTTGCTAAACTGGGAAATGGAGTTCAAGCGTTGGTGCCCTGGCCTCAAAGTCGTCTTGTACTTGGGCAGCAAGAGAGAGCGCAGATACAAACGATCGGTAAAACATCAACATGTCGTTGTATCAGACGCTCAAGTAACTGTCCAGCTTTAGTCTTATCGAGAGTCTGATCTCTTTGCAGTGGTGGTCCCAGCCCAACAGCTTCCACGTGTGCCTCACGTCATACAAGCTGCTGCTGAAAGACCAGGCTCACTTCCTGAAGAGGCGCTGGAGGCACTTGGTGCTGGATGAAGTGCAGATGATCAAGAACATGACCGAGAAGCACTGGGAGACCATCTTTACCCTCAGGAGGTCATACGCCATCTCCAGCTTTTTGCCCAGGAACAGAAACGACGTAGTGTTGTATTGTGCCTTAGTTAAATATTCTTGTTGTTTGTTGTTGTCTCACAGCCAGCAGAGGATCTTGCTGATCAACAGCCCACTACAGAACACTCTGAGAGAGCTGTGGACCATGATACATTTCCTCCTGCCTGGAATCACACGATCCTACCTGGACTTCCCCATCCAGCCTGGAGCAGATCAAAACCAGGACTACTGCCACAAACTGGTCATCAGACTACACAGGGTAGGCACACACACACACACACACACACACATACACAAGCGTACGGTCTTCTTAGTGTTTCTTCTGAATTAAAAATGACACCATGTTCGTTTGTAAACTCGTTTATCAGTTTACAATGTGGAGTCTCGCTTTAACCAAAGGTTAACTGTTTGTTCCAAGATCCTTCTCTTCATCTTGATTTCTCTCACTGTGTCGTAGATGATTCAGCCCTTCATCCTACGTCGCTCCAAGAGAGACGTGGAGAAGCAGCTGCCTAAGAAGTACGAGCACATCCTGAAGTGCCGTCTCTCTGCCAGGCAGAAGAGCATGTACGAAGACATCCTCACACAGACCAGGTCTGGACCAGCTGCAGCATTATTAGTCATGATGTTCTATTACTAGTGTTTGAAGAAATCAGGTCCAGTTCACATCACTGTTGTTTAAAAGTGTATAGTGTTACACCCAGTCAGGACAAAGAGGGAACCGCTGTCTTAAATTTAACACTGTGTATTCTTTTGTGTGTGCGTGTGTGTGTGTGTGTGTGTGCGTGTGTGTGTAGTGCTCAAGAGGCTCTAAAGACAGGACATTTTGTAAGCGTGCTCCAGGTTCTAATGCAGCTGCAGAGGATCTGTAATCACCCAGATTTGATCCAGATCAGAGAGACTTCCAGCTCGTATACATGCCAAAGCCTCCAGTACAACACACCATCGTTACTGCTCACAGCTCTGCAGAAGGACCAGTGGAAGGTGTGTGTGTGTGTGTGTGTGTGTGTGTGTGTGTGTGTGTGTGTGTGTGTGTGTGTGTGTGTGTGTGTGGGACATCCCATTATGCAGTGATGACTGTTTTGGTTATTATTATTATTGTCATAGCATTAATTTTTGTTCTCTTCTCAGACCGTAGACTTGTCCCTTTTCGACCTGATCAGTAACGAAGGCAGACTGACCCGCTTCGAGACGACCGAGGTTCTTCCCAAACTCAGACTGAGTCAGCAGCTC
The DNA here is from genome assembly GCA_028566695.1 of Bagroides melapterus. Taxonomy (NCBI): domain Eukaryota; kingdom Metazoa; phylum Chordata; class Actinopteri; order Siluriformes; family Bagridae; genus Bagroides; species Bagroides melapterus. Next base: position 1,855,608 of record JAOTRN010000035.1, read on the forward strand.
ATTGAGGAGATCCACAGCGCACCCGATCCTCCACCCAGACCCAAAGCGTGCAAGATCAAGCCCATGAGGTTAAAAATCATTATGATAAAGAATGTGTCTTAATTAGAACCAGCATGTGACTGAATATTTCTTTCTCCTTTTCTCTCAGTCTTCATCTCTTTCTTTCTCTCTCCCTCTCTCTCTCTCTCTCTCTCTCTCTCTCTCTCTCTCTCTCTCTCTCTCCCTCTCCCTCTCTCCCTTGACTTTGCTTGTGAGATTAAGTCCCCTGTGTTTTGTGTCCTTCAGGTTGTTCCAACCAGTGCAGTACGGGACTAAACCCGAGGGTCGTCTTGTGCCCCTGGTCAGCAGTCAGCAAGGCCAGCGCTCCACTGCTACCACCACTGCTACCCCCACCACCACTTCTACCCCTACTGCTGTTGCTCAGAACACCCAATCCAGGGGAAAATCCCCCATTACTACCACCTCATCCGCACAGGGTGAGTAAGATCTTTACTTTAATGGTGCGTGCAGAGGAAGAAGATGATGAATAATCAAACTGACTGCGGGCCAGTCATTATTTAATAAATATTTCTATAAAATAAATAGTTTTTTAAAATGTGTGTGTACTGCTGCTCATTTTGTGTTTGCTTTCCTCCCTGTTTTATCTTACACAGTTGTAGTAATTCTTTTATTATTTCTTTCGAAGCTTTTATAGGATGTGTACCTGGACCACATAAGCATTCCACTATGATTTCAGTACCAGGATATGTTGGGAATATTCCTGGACAAGTTTAAACCTGACTGGTTCAATTTTTTTTTTTGTTTGCCCGTAACATGTCTGTGGAATATTATGTAAAAGTGGGATGTTGTGTGCCGTTAATTACTTTGGGAATCTATGGCTGTAGGGATGGCCATGGTGGAGATGATGATGATGATGGTGATGATGAGTAAACCTGCTTTAACTTTGTAGCTGTAGAAAAGAAAGTTTTTAAGAAAGATCTTGAAAGAGATCTGAATTCAGTAGGAAGAGATTTCACTCTTCGTGTTGGTTAGGGTTCGATGTCTTCTCTTGAAATTATTAATGATGATAAATGTAAACTTTTCCCCCTCAGTCACCATAGCCATCCCTTCTAACTTCCTCTGCAGTACCAGTTACATTTTTCTGCCCTGTTCCATTAAAAATACACCTGTTCCCTGTTTATTCCAGCCGGAGAGAAACACCATTTGACTTTTGTCTCTTCTTCCCTAAACCCTACAGCCAGCAGCACACCAGGACTTGCTGTTGCAGCTGCTCCCTCCACTGCCACGCCTACCCACGTGGCTTTAGGTGTAGCAGGGGTGGGTGCTGTAGCTCCCAGACCTGCTGTTGCCCCTCAGCCTCTAACCACCCACCCCCTGCTACCCCCGAGGCTGCTCCTCAGCTCCCCGGCCCAGGCTCGCTTGCCTAGTAAGTGGCCATGTAACCTCGCTTCTGTCCTTTCAGTCACAGAGCTGCAAAAAAGATCACAAGGTTGTCCAGTAAAAGGACTCAGTGTAGAAGAGATTTTAATAGTAGGCTTATAATAAATAGAAAGTCATTAAACCCGCCTCCCCTCCTTTAACATTGGTACGTCTGATTTGCATTCACTTAATTGTAATATGTTCGTCTGTTAGCTTTTCTACGAAAGGTCTACTACTTTTTTTTGGGAGGGTGCACCATAAATAACAAGACGCTGACATTTAAATGTTGCACTTTAATTAGTTTTTAGTGAGCTCAGTATTTCTTACAGCAGTGCCAATGTTTTATATTCTGGACAAGTCTCATTTTTACAAAAAACTCTGCTTGGTTAAAAAAAAAAAAAAAATTCCAAGATTCTGTCTCTGACATCAGCTGAATGAATGAGCTCCTCTCTCTCTCTCTCTCTCTCTCTCTCTCTCTCTCTCTGTTCACATCTCACAGGTTCTCTTTAGTATAATCACTTAAAAAAATTCCTTTAAGCTTTCCTCTTCTCTTTAGCACCGGCTCTTCTGTTCACAAACTAATCCTTTTCTTTACCCAGCTCAGTTCAAGGATCCTGCACCGAATAGCTTTGCTCTTCCGGCCCCCTTTTCTTATATTTGTTCACAAGTTTTCTTCCAGTGTTCTCCAGCTACGAGTGCACGTGAGCATGGCTCCCTGCGCCCTGCGGGGGGGGGGGGGGGGGGGGGGGGG
>JAOTRN010000035.1:1858133-1872579 GCA_028566695.1 Bagroides melapterus
CCCCCCCCGCCCCCCCCCCCCCCCCCCCCCCCAAATCACTCTCTCGACTCTTTCACAACCCCTTTTTTTTTTTTTCCAGTTGTCTTTGTTAGATCCTTGGAACCAGACCATTGGTTGAAACACTTTATAGAACTATCCACAGGAAGTTTGCAGGATGTGTTTTAATAAAATAAAAATTAAAAATGCATAAAATTGATTAGCTTTTAACTAAATATATGTTTCTTTCAGGCCTGTACATGTGTACATCCCAAAAAAGCAGCAGATACTAAACCACACTTCATGTTTCATTAACATGTTGGCGTTTTTAATTGGTAGGGCAAGGAATAAAACCGTTTAGAGCAAATAAGTTGATGTAAAGCACTTCATAAATTACAACAATTCTTAAAGACTTGGAGAGAGAACATACACACACACACACACACACACACACACACACACCTTGAACCTGTGTCCTGAAGCCATAGGTCCATTCTTTAATTGTGAGCACTGTCATTGTAGTTTGTGTGGTTTTTTTTTAAATATATATATATATCTCTGAATATTGATGTCATCCGTATTACGTGTTTCTTTGTAGGTTGTTGCTGTAGAAACAATCACATGACTCTCACATGAGATTCTCTGAGTGTTAAATAAATAAACTTGGCCCCTTGGGTACACTGCTTTATGTAGGCATTTTTAGATAAGCATAAAGTCATTTAAGATCTATTACTAACAAACCTAAACAGTCCGTGTGTGTGTGTGTGTGTGTGTGTGTGTGTTCTGTTTTCTAGGTGATGTGGTGAAAGTGGCTCAGTTGGCGTCTCCGAGTCGGATAGCACACACCGAGACCCCTTTCACACTGCAGTTTCAGGGCAATAAGTTCACGTTGTCCCCCAGCCAGCTGCGTCAGCTCACCACAGGACAGCCTCTCCAGCTCCAAGGTACTGTCACCATGTGTCCCGTGTTCCTGTTCCTCAATGTATCTGGGAATTAAGAGTCACTGCTCTGCTTTTCTTCCACCTGAGGCATTAGGAGGCAGAAATTTCCATTGCATAATGAATCCATGGCTTTATTTTTACACTTGGGATGGACCTAATCCTGTAGAGGAGCTTTCAGCATCCCAAAGCAGCCTTAACCAACAAAAATCCAAATATTACAAAACCCCAGGCAGTGAAACAACGGGCTGATGTTCAGCTGAACGCTAGCATCTGACTTTTAGACAGTGCACTTGGGAGAAATCTTGCGTAATGAAGACGTTGGACATGTGCACTGCAAAATGAGCAGGGGGGACACGTGTATCGGTTGTGGCAGGTTTTATTTATTTATTTTGGTCTGTTTTCTTTAGGGTCTTTTCACTGTAAAAGTTAGTTAAGATTGTTTACCGTCTCGATATATGCCATATTTCTGTTCCAAAGCATAAAGCCAATTTTTTGACATGCTTATTCAAACTGTGTGTGTGTCTGTGTGTGTGTGTTTGCTGTGAAATTCTCTCTTTTTTCCGTCGTTTTGTTTTAGTCACCGCTGCCTTCTGTCTAAGTATCTAGTTTTTAACTCTCCTGGTTTTCTTCCTCTTGTGTAGGAAACATTCTGCAGATCGTATCGACCCCAGGGCAGTCCATTGTCAGGCCGCCAGGCCCCTTGGTGATGCAGCCGTCGCCCCAGCCTGTTCCTGTTCAGAACTCCACAGGCCCTCCGGCACTCCCACCACCTGCCCCTGTGCCTCCACAAGGTGAGAATCCTCACTTGGGTTTGTATCAGTTTGATTTTTTTATTTTTTTTGAGAAAGAAACCTCCATCTAACGTTAACACTCTGTAAATCAGCCCTGGCTGCTGGGGATATGGCGACGAGTTCTACCCCCTCTCACACCGGAAGCAATGCAAAACCCTCCACCAACGCTGCAATACAGGTGAGCGAGAGCGTTTCTTCTTTTTTCATGAAATGGCGAGGCTTTAATACATTTTTACTTCAGTAATAAAATACCTACAAACAGTTCATACAGGACGGAGGATAAAATGACAACCAACCAACAAAATCTGTTCACTTCATTAACGGAGCTGTTTTCTGTGAACAGGAGTCGAATGAGGAGAGAAACAGGCAGCTGAAGGAGCGTCTAACTCGTCTGTTCAGTGTTAACGAGCGGCGTGTTCAGCGCTCTGTCCTTTACGGTGCTGACCTTATCGAGGCTTGCTTTGTGACCAGGGGTCACGCTCCACCTCCTCTCTGTGCTCCCCAGCACTCCCGCTGGGCCTGGGTGGGCAGAGACGCCTGTCTGAAAGCCCAGCAGAATAGTGTTTACACTACAGCCTCACTTCACTCGGCTCTTCACTCCCATACAGACAGATTACAGGAAACAGACAGCCTGGTCAAAAGGTGGTGTGTGTGTTTGTTTGTTTGTTTTCTCCTTGTCACACTGCATAGTAACACAGTACGTCATTTTAGTTTATTGTTTAATTTGTTAAATCTTAAATCAAACCTCTCCTTGCAGGCTGTCCTGTATTCTTCCTCCCGCTGTAGCTCCGCCCCCTCAGCTTTACGCAGCAAACCCACCGCTGCCATACAGTCTGAAGCAGAAGTCGTTCGTGCGTCAGCTTCGGGAAGTCTCCGTCCCTTTTATCTCAGAGATCCGTGCTCTGGCCTGCCCGACTATGTTTGAGCTTCCTGATAAACACCTGCTGGAAATGGACTCAGGTTGGACTTCATTTCACATTACAGCAGTCTTAACAGAGGAACGTTCAGATTATCCTTTTTAGATAGCTACTTTATCGATCTCATAAAAAAGCAGGACGTACAAATAAATAGTACAAAGTGCAAGAAACGTAAAAGATATTACCTAGAAATTAAACCTGTGTTGTCTGCGTGGACAAATCATAAATGTATTAGCTTAACCTACTTAGCAACGAGTGAGAGCTCAGGTGTGCTGCCCAGTACCATGTCTCGACTCAAAAAAAACATGACAGGTAGTGTGTTAATACAGACTACTGGAAATGAAAGACTCAGCTTTGTATGATGGCTTTGAGGAGAACTTTATTGTGTGTCGTCCTTTTTTTTTTTTTTTTTTGCCTGTGAAGCATTCACAGATTCACACATTAATCTGAGTTCCAAATAAGTAGCACAATCTGTAATTATAGCATCAGTTGATCCTATTAAAGGTCCACTTCTGCTAGCTAGATTTCAGGATTTAATATACGAGCATACTTGTGTTTGTAGGCAAGTTGGAGGCGTTGTCTATCCTGCTGCACAAGCTCAAGGCAGAGGGCAGGAGAGTTCTCATCTTCACTCAGATGGCCAGCATGCTGGATATCCTGGAGGCCTTTCTGGACCACCGACATTTTACGTTTGTTCGCCTGGATGAGAGTCTGTCCCATCGTGAAAGACGGGTATACGGATGTTTTACCTCGGCATCCTTTGATTCACTTTCTAACACAGGTTTCACTCAGGGAAACACTAACGTTAAAATGCTATATTTAGTTTAATATGTTTGTCTACCGTTTATCTGTTACATTTGTAATAAGTATAAGAATTCAGCTTGCTCTAACTTCTCCGGCTCTTGGCCCACCCCCTCTCAGGATCAGATCAAGGCGTTCAACTGTAGCAGACAGTTTTTCTGCGCCATCCTCACCAACCGTTGCTGCTCTGCCGTGGGCCACGTGTTTGACGCAGACACGGTCGTGTTCTATGACACGGATCTCAACCCCAGCATGGACGTGCGGACGCAGGAGTGGTGCGACAAAGTCGGACGATCCAAAGACATCCACATCTACAGGTCTGTGTATAGCAGAGAGGAAAGAGTAAATCAAAAATAAAGAGAGAGAGAGAGAGACTGGTTTTAAGAACAAAATGAGTACACAGATTAACTTTTATTTTTCAGGTGGAAATTGTAACAGTCTATATGTTGATTCCTTCAGGTTGGAAAGTGGAAACTCCATAGAGGAAAAACTACTGAAGAATGGCACTAAGGACCTGATCAGGGAAGTGGCAGCACAAGGCACAGACTACACACTCGCCTTCCTCACACAGGTACACACACACACACACAGAAAGGACACTATACACCAAGTCCGTCCGCTTCTCTGTCCATCTGCTAGTTTTCATAAACGTCTCATCTTTTAAATTACAACATCTAATGATTTCTCTCTCTCTCTCTCTCTCTCTCTCTCTCTTTCTTTTTTGTCCAGCGCACCATCCAGGACCTGTTTGAGGTAGAAGCTGGGTCTGGAGAGAAGGTAGAAGAGTTTGTTGTACTCCACCAGGAACCATCTCCATCAGAATCCATCCCTCCGCACGTGGCCAGGCCGTACATCCAGGCCCTCAACACCATCACGCTGCACACGCTTCACCCAGCGGAGGGGCTGGAGCAGAAAGTGCTAGAGAAAAGAGAGAGGCAAATGGAGCAGGAGGAGGAGGAGTGTGAGGTGACAGACGAGGCGTCTCAGCTAGAGGAGCTGGCGTCTGTCGTAGAACAGGTAAAAAGGAACATGTTATTAAGGGGTTGTGATGGTTTGTAGATATTCATCCTTTTCGTTAAATTAGTTATTAACTAATAAATGAATTCATTTCATTACTTATTAATTAAAAATGTCTTTATATTTGCTGTAGCTGACTCCTATTGAGAGATATGCACTTCATTGCCTGGAGTATCTTCATGTCAGTGAGGATGAGGCTGTTGCCAAGGTAAGAGTGAGGAAGGAAATTTCAGACGAAAGACTTGCTCTAATAGAAAAATAATCAAACGTGCTCATCACATCGTGTTTCATGAACGGTCTCAGGAGCGTACTGAAGCTTCTAAGCGAGTCTGGGAGATGCGGCAGCAACAGAAGAGAAAGCGTGAAGAACAGGAGCAGGCTGCTCTAGAAGTCGAGGAAGATCTCTTCACCTACACCAGAGAGGATGCGTACAACATGGTACACGGTTACATGTTATTAAATCCCAGCAGTCAGCATGTAAGAATCAAAGTATTCCAGTGTCTTTCGCTTGCCTCTGCGTTAATGTTTATTTTTTCTGTTCTCTAGGAGTATGTCTTTGAGTCCACCGATGGGCAGACAGAAATCATGCCGGTAAAATAATAGTGCACGTATTATACGTAGGGTTTCACATGATGTGTTTAAACGTGTTCTGTACAGATACGATGATCTCGTCTTTCTCTCACACATCTCTTCCTGCTGTAGCTGTGGACGCCGCCGACGCCGCCTCAGGACGATAACGACATCTACATCGACTCAGTCATCTGCCTGATGTATGACTCCGCCCCCATGCCTGAGTCTAAACTGCCTCCGGTGTACATCCGGAAAGAGCACAAGAGACCCAAGATGGACCCGTCAGGTAGAAAACCAGCCACGACTTACCTTCTTATAGTTCATGTAGTTTGAAGATAGTCAGAAGGAAAAAAAAAATCCTAGATCAAAAATTCACGAATACCAGAAGTACATATCATGTATGATATTTGGTGTCTCCCCAGCCATGGGCCGCAAAAAGAAGAAGGGTCACGGTGAGGCGGTGATCCCCCCACGGTCACTCTTCGATAAGGCGAGCATGTTAAAGGTGCGGCGAGAAGGAAAGGACCAGAAGAAGAACTTCTCTCTGAAGCAGCAGGCTCCATTCGCCAAGCCGCTGCCCTCGCTGGTCAAACCCACCATGGAGCCGGGACAGGACAATCCAGAGTGGCTCATCAGTGAAGACTGGGCTCTGCTACAGGTACGCGCGCACACACACACACACACACACACACACACACACACACACACGGACAGCACAGCGCAGGAAAATCCCAAGTGGCTCTTTAGTGAAGACTCTGCTGGTAGGAAATGTGTACAATCACGTACACATACACTCAATCACTCAGACACACATTCATTCTGGTTTTCTCTCTCTCTCTCTCACACACACACAAACACACACATATAAAACCTGTACAAATAAACAATCTCACACTCATGTCCCAAACACTTACATTCACATATTACACACAAACAAAATATATTAAACAATTTCTCAGTATAACCGACCATCATATTATCAATATCTTTGTCCTCTGTGCTTTTCCAGGCTGTGAAACAGCTGCTCGAGCTCCCTCTGAACCTTACCATCGTGTCTCCGGCTCACACTCCAAACTGGGACTTGGTGAGCGACGTGGTCAGCTCCTGCAGCCGGATCTACCGCTCACCGAAACAGTGCCGCAGCCGCTACGAGAACGTCATCATCCCCCGTGAGGAGGGCAAAGTACGTCTGAGCAGTTAAACCGAAACCATGTTGTGTGATCAGAGATTTTTTATGTAACAGATTACTGATTATTACTGCTTCTCTACATTTCTTTTCTGAATTTAATCACAACTCTGTCATCTTGCAGTTAATTTACGAAGCTAATCCCAAGAAGAAGACCAAGAGCATCTATAAGGTAAGATGACAAACGCAGACTTTATTTGTTCTTTCCAATTGATGCTCAAACTCCATTTCGTAACCTTTCCCCCCTTATTACAGACGAAGAACAGCCGCCCCTTGCGCACGTGTCAGATCTACACCCAGGACGACAACGCCACCCAGATCCAGCTCTACAACAACCGCTTCGAGCTCATGAAGATCATTGCCAGCAAGAGGAGTCCTCCGATAAAACCTCTGTAAGACGACTGATGTGAATATGCAAAGCAAGAATAGGTTTAGAGTGGCCTTGCTTTATTTATTTATTTATTTATTTATTCATTTATTCCCTTCTCAGGCTGGGTCTGAATCCATTCCAGAAGAACCCTAAACATGCCTCTGTCTTGGCTGAAAGGTAAACTTTTCCTCTCCAAGGGCAGTTGTGATTATTGTGGGGTTATTGTGGGGTTCATCTACTCATCTAGGTGATCTAATAATCTCTCGTGTGTCTGTATTTGTTACACAGTGGGATCAGCTATGATAAACCCCTGCCTCCTATCCAAGTGGCCTCTCAGAGAGCAGAGAGAATCGCTAAAGAAAAGAAGGTGAGAATTATTAGAATTATTATAGGAGTATCTTCTGAAGTCCTAAGAGGCCATGCATTATTATATTATTTCTTTCTTGTTAATTTTCTTATGACTACTTATCACGACAAAAAACACTGCCTCTTAGGGCTTCTGTACCTGATAATAGTACAATGCTGGATGGTTTCTTGGCTGTTTACCATTAAGAGTTCCATGATATTTTTCCCCTTTAGTTCATTATTTTCACACAACACAAACTGAAATGTTATTCCTTTAGACCACAGCAGGTTTTTATATTAATAAATGAGACTTTGTTCTTCTTAACCATACACCTTCATTTTCAGATGTTCCCTTTTGAAGCCAGTAAGTGAAAACATGGCAAGTTGAAGAAAACCCGAAAGCAGAACTTTACACTTGTAGACAAAAGTGTGGGGAGAAACAGTAACCTTAGAACGAGCTCTTTAATGTAAACCTGTAATGATGCCACCAATCAGAAATGAGAACTCAGCACTGCTGTGGTATCAAGACAAACATCATTTCCTCTCTTCAGGGACTTGAATAGTCCACCGCTGTCTTATCTGCATTTGTGCAAATGAGTAAGATAGAATAAATGCATCCTCCCCCCCCCCTTTCTTTCTTTTCCTCAGGCTCTGGCAGAGCAGCAGAGGGCTCAGCAGTTAGCTCAGCAGCAGCAATCAGCCGGAGCAGCCCCAGGGACTCCAGGAGCGACCGCTCAGCCTCAAGCCCAGCCACAAGCCGCTACTGCTGGACTACAGGCTGCTGGAGTTCCTCAGGGAACCCAGCAAGGAGCTGCCACAGTCCCAAACACCGCTGTGCTGGTCAGAATTGTCCCTACCACTTCACCACATTTATAGTGTTTTAAATTTAATTAAATTTAATTTTTTTTTGTATTTTTGAAGCTGTAAGTATTTAGAAACCTGTTTTCTGTTTATCTCCAGACTGGTACCATCAAGACCGCTGCTGCTGGCACAGGAATTCAGACAGGTATCATTCACTGCCTGTATCTTTAGTGGTGTAACTTCCTAACAAATTCCGATGATGATGACGATGATGACGACGATCTTTCTCTTTGTCTCAGCAGCTGCAGTGGGAGGGAACGTGATCGTGAACACCGTAGCCAGTGTACCTCCCGGCCAGTTTCAGGGAAACAAGCGGCTCGCTTCTCCCGTCATTTCTGGAGCTATAACTGTAAGCCGTTGTCGCTCTCAGAACGACTGCTTTATAGATCAAGATGACTTTTAGAGCTAGCGTAAAGGAGGACAGGGTGCTGCTGTCATGGTGGGTGCTACATTTTAGAACCCGTGGTTGACCTCTTGACTTCTCAGCTGGTTTATCCATGTTGTTGCAGCACAAATGGAACATTGACTCATACACTCATGAATGTAAATGAAGCTGATTTGAGCTGCATGTCTGTGTAGCAAGCAGGGTGAAGAAATAGTCTGCATTAATTAAGCATGTTCAGCACTAGCTCACGGCGCAGCAACTCCTAATTTTGGCGCTATTTGTATTAATTTTGTGGGAAGACGCTTCAAACATTTCCCCCATGATGGGATGTATACCTGATAGACTAATTATTAGTCTAGTGTGTTGTAATAGTCTAATAATTTGTTTTTTAGACAAATTCATCTGTTCTGCCCCAGGCTTCAGGTGCTGCAACAGCTCAGGTGGTTCACAACCAGCAGAGGACTGTCGTTTCTGCCCCCGCTGCCATCCCAGCTGACGTCGTAGCCATAGCGACTAGCCCGGCTGTTCGTGCTGTTACCCCGGTGACTACCCCGGCTGTGGCGTCCTCAAGTCTGACTCAGGTGTCACAGACACGCTCGATCGTTCCTCAAGGTATGACGTGCACACACGCACACGCACACACATTTGATGCAGATTTAAACTCCTAACACCACTAACTATTTTTTTCCACCTTCCCTTAAACAGGGGTGCAGTTAGCTCAGGGGAAGCAGCTCACCACGACTCAACTGCAGATGTTTAGGCAGCAGCAGCTCCAACAGCAGCAGCAACCACAGACACAGCAGGCCGGTTCTCCTCAGATCAAAGCAGTGAACAAACCACAGCAGGTACATGCATACACACACATACACACACACACACACACAGACACAAGCACCTGTCTAGTAGCTGCATTCAAACAATTTGCTGACTTTGCTCTATTTGCTGGCAGTCTGAAACACTTGCGGTTTTTATCAATGCAGAATATCTGATGCTATACGAGATTTGCTGAATGACTGCTTTGTTTTTTTTGTTTTTTTTTTAAACACAGTTAATGTTAAGTCAGCAGCTCTCTCTGTACCACACAATGTCAGAGCTCACTGGCTCTGTTCATTTCAGCCTTTCACAAACCGAACATCTAGATTTGTGTCCTGATTTAGCGCACGTTCCTTAGAGGCAACAAGTCAAATATAATTTGTAAACACAAGGGTATTTTCATGGCCACATCATAAAGTGCTTGTTTGCGTTCACATTTGCAGTGAAAAGAATAAAGTTTTTATAATTAGTGCTGGACTAGAATAAGATTCCGGTTAGATTGATGTAAGATTAAACTAATGCATTTGTCTGTGTATTTTCTGTTGAAGATTCATAAGCAGAAGCTACAGGTAGTCACTGCTCAGGGCCAGCAGTCCACCGTTACCCAGCAGCCCCAGCAGGTCCAGGCCGCTCCGACACCCCAGACCAGCACGCAGCTCACTGCAGTGGCCACTGTGCCCAGAGCTGGAGCTGTGCTCACTGGGACCACTGGTTCTAGCCTGCAGGTGGCCAGACTGGTGAGCTCCTTCTCTCATGCACACACACACACACACACACACACGTATACGTAGCATGTAAAAGCTTCATAAAGCCTAATGTCTCACTCGTGCTCTTGTGTGTTAGACGCGAGTCCCACCTCCGGGCACCGTCCCAGCTCAGGCGGGTCAGACGGCCCAGGTGACTCTGACCAAACCTCCTCCAGTGGTGTCTGTACCAGCTGTGGTGTCTTCCACCGGAGTCACCACCCTGCCAGTGACCGTCGCTAGTATCAGTGTGGCTATAGGACAGACCCCGAAAGCAGGTAATAAATAATAAATAACTTGACCATGGAACACGTCAGTCATGTAGAACAGCTCACACTGAGCATCTTACACACGTGTTGAAAATGTCCCACTTTGACGGCAGAGTTTCAGGAGAATGAAGTGTGTGTTTGTGTTTGTGTGTGTGTGTGTGTGTCGGTTGGTCGGTCGGTTTCAGTTGGGCCTGTGGTAGGCCAATTCCAGGTCCAGCAGGTTCAGCAGTTGTTGCGACAGAAGCAGCAGCAGCAGGCAGTAACGCAACAGAAAGTAGCACAACCTCAGCAAACGCAGGCTGCAGTGCAGCAGAAGGTAACAAGCGCGCGCACACACACACACACACACACAAACACCTACACACTCTCACACACAATCTAACACATTCTTCAATTCTTCTGCTGTAACATTAATTTCCCCAGGGAGGGATTAATAAAAGCTTATCTCACTAATTTGTGCCTTAACAGAACTAGGGATTAGTGAAAGTGAATCCAAAAGGAATGGAATTACCTTGGGATAATGTAATAGCCGTGACTCTGTAAGGTTGCCAGTCTCTGTATGACAAGTCACTGTAATTCCCAAATGATTTAACAATATACAAGTCAAGACATTTCATGTTGCAGATATAATCATGTCTCAATCAATTTTGTGTGTGTGTGTGTGTGTGTGTGTGTGTGTGTGTGTGTGTAATATAGTTGGCCACTCAGCAGGCGGCTCAGGCGGCAGGTCAGGGCCCACAGAAGGTGACGTACACAACCACACAACTGCAGCCGGGCATTAAGACTCAGTACTTCACTTCTCTCTCCCCGGCCCAGAAACCTGCCACTGCACAGCAGATCCAGGTACACACACACACACACACACACACACACACAGATTGTCAGAGCACGTTTTTTTTTTCTGTTTTTCGTAAACAGAAACCCATTCTACACATAATGTTCTCTCTGACAGAGACAATATAAAATAGACTCCCTCATATTTAAATACGTTCTCATACTATGCTGTTATCAACATAAAAAAACCCACAACATTGCACACATCGATTCTGAACACCACAGTTTTCACATGTCGAACGTGTTGATGTTGTGTAGAGTTGTGTGTGTGTGTGTGTGTGTGTGTGCTTCCTCTGTGTTGTGGCTTACTTCCTGAATTTCCTCTGCTTATAGGTCACTAAAATTCAGCAGTTAGTGTCCTCACCCCAGCAGGTAAGAGCGAGAGAGTGACGTCCCACTCGTTATTTTATTTACACCTGATGTCTCTAATCTTCTCTTTTCTTTGTAACAAAATTCTCAGCCGTTAGATCCAAACTAGATTGTGACTGATTGTGCTCACTGAAACCTGCTTCTCATAAATAAATGTTAGCATGTGACTGAATTCATCGGTTTAATGGAGTTCAACATACTGCATTTGATTTGGTATCATCATGCTAAATGATTAATTTATTGATCAGTGATTCCTGCTTGTGATATTGATTTTCACGTGTGTGTGTGTGTGTGTGTGTGTGTAGATCCAGGCCCAGCCTCAGACAGTAACTCCTCAGGCTCAGGTGCAAGTGATCCCAGCAGGTTCCGCCTCTGCCACACAGGTTGTCCATCAGAAACTTCAGCAGCAGCCACAACAGCAGGTTGTTGCCACACCAGCTCCCATCTCCTCCCCTCAGATCCCGGTTCCAGCTCCTCAAAGCCCCGCCCAGCAGCAGAGCTCCACAGTGACCCCTACAGCTGACACATCGGTACAGCAGCCTGGAACGCCACAGCCTCAACCGGGCAAAGCAAACGCACGCGTAGGAGCCGCCATGCGTGCTAAAACACCCGCCAAACCCAGCGGAGGCAGCTAGACACACACACACACACACGGATAAATGCTTTATCTCCCCAGACGTGTGTGTGAGTTCATTCAGCAGACATCCACTGTGCGTTCCTGTCCAGTGTCCTGATCATCAAACGACTCAGTAGAGACACTCAGGACAGCAGTGAAACAGGCTTTTTAACATATATACGTATACACACACACACACACGCACGGCGCACACACACTCCACAGTGTGGAAGTTGTTTTACAGGATTCTCATGCTGTAAAATGCTTGTGTTTTTTCGTTTGTTTGTTTGTTTTTTTTCTTCTTCTACCACACCCACCTTTCTTTGTTTATACACCTGTTCCACATTTATTATCCTCAGAAGAATCTACAAACCAGTCTGTAAGTATTTTCGATGACCGTTAGGGGCGGGTAAATTCTCGTTCTCTTTTATGTGGCAAATCGTTCTGGCGATTATAAAGAGCCTATAAAACCTCACACTGTCAAATTGTAACCGGTAGCTGATTAGACGTTACCCTATAACATGGAGTTTCTCAGATTAGATTGGTTCGAAGGTTTATTCCTGACACAGTGACCACCCCTACCCTCTTACCATCCATGTTAGGTTTTGAGCTGATCAGATGAATCAGGTGTGTGCAGTTCAAGTAAAAGCCCCAGGAACCGGTTGAAGATTTAAGATACCTCGTGGAATTTGTACAGTCCGTATAGCTGAACGTCCTCTTTAGTCGCGGCCAGTTAGCGTGTGAACATCCTATTCAGGATGTAGAATTAGCAGTCGGAACGGCGCATGGATGTGGATGTGTATAACGAGCGAGCCGTGTTTGGAGCAGAAGTCTTTAGAGCAGTAGAGGTGCTGAGGTGTTGTGATACGGACGTTCCCGTTTTTTTTAGCGAGTTGTGTGTTAGACTTGTTGTAAATGTGTGATTGTCATGTTATGTACTAGAGATGCACTAATCCAAAGTGGAGTGTGAGATTGATACAGATTTATGGTATATCCAGAGAAATGAACACAAAGAAGTAAATTTGCTTCACAATGAATCTAGTAGCCAGTTCACAAAAATACCATCAAGAAAAAAAAATTCCCCAGACTCAAATAGCCCAAAAACACATTTTAAATATGTCTGTATCAGATCAGTGTAGTGTTTAATATGTAAGACAACAGGAATAGTGCATCTCTGGTAGTCGTGTGTGAGGAGGTTCAGTTTAACTAGTCACTGGACGTTTCATAATAAACTGCTCATGATGTCTCTGATCAGCAACAGACGGAGTGCAAATGATATTCTCTTTGTGTATGTGTTTTGTTTTTTTTGTTTTTTATTCTGTATCGGCTGCACTGTAAAGTTGTGTTGATGTATCTGTAACGTTTCCTTCATCTTTCATCCATTTGTCTTTTTTTATTCATTCTGAGGAACAAATGTGTAAATAACAGAAGGGAAGACATTTGTAACTGTAAAGCAGTTGTGTTTTCATTGGATTTTTTTTTCCAACTCTATATAAAGTGTTGTTTTTATACCAAGTGTGTTTGTGTCTTATTTGGAGAGTTTGAAATTTTCCAGAGAAGTATTGGTTTTAAAGTGTGAAATAAACTTTAAACACAATTTATACTTTTCTCTGAAAATGATATTTTATAATTCCTTCCCCCAGCTTTTTTTTTAAACGTTCTCAGCGTCACTTTTTCCTCTCTATTGAAGTTAATATAACCAAAAAAAGAAGCTTGTGATGACGGAGAAACACCAAACCCCTTACAGCTTACACTTACAGCTTTACAAAGCACTGACACCCGAGACTCCTGTCTTAAACATTCAAAAAATGTTTTCTTTCAGAAAATCCTCACTGTGTCAACAAAGAGAGACATTTATGAAATAAAAATACGTGAAGTATACAGTTCCACGTGAACACGCTGTTACTATAGAAACCATACGGTATGTGTTTGTGTTTTTTTTAAAACATGTGATTTGCCTTTAGACACCATCTTGATTCTAATTTCGTTATTTATTTATTTATTAAACATAAAGCAATAACGTTTAACCGTCATTACTCGTTCCACAATGCCGGAAGCCCTGGTGTAAATATTCCGAGACGTGCGCGTGCTGATGTGATGATATGACCTGCGATTAAAAAAAAAAAATAATAATAATAATAAATAATTCATTGTGGTAATATGGAAAACATCTGGAAATGTCTCGTGCAAAAGGAAGCACATTTAGCTGAAAAGATGAACAGATGTTATATTTCACGCGCACGCGCACGCACACGCGCTTACACTAACAATACGTCAATGGGTTGAAAATGTAGAAGGAACATGTCACTGCGGAAGTTGTCCAAAGGGGGCGCTCTTGTCTATACCAGAACCCTAGTGGATCATATGGACAATAGACAGATTTGTCCAGCTGTAGGTGCTGTGGGACGTTCTGCTTCTCCTGCGTGCTTGCTGTTTCAGACTGGCCTGTGAATTCTCTACTCGCTTTGAGCAGAGGAAACTTGGCTGCATGTACGGAATATATCTGAGGGTGTATACATTCAACATCAGTGCGAGAAAGTCCTATGTGTGTGTGTGTGTGTGTGTGTGTGTGTGTGTGTGTGTGTGTGTGTGTGTTGGCGGACGGGAGGCTGTAGTCAGGAATGGCTCAATCCGGAGAGTTT
>JAOTRN010000035.1:1887850-1899894 GCA_028566695.1 Bagroides melapterus
TGTGTGTGTGTGTGTGTGTGTGTGTGTGTGTGTTTGAGAGAGAGAGAGAGAGAGAGAGAGAGAGAGAGAGAGAGAGATGTATTGTTTTTACATATACCACAGTGTTGTTGAATTCTCTGTTCTGATTGGTCAGTAGGTTTTGATTAGTCTTTTAATAGAGTGTGGTTTCTATAGTAACCACTTCAACAGATCTACGTAACTGTTAATATGGTCCTGACACAAATATCTTAATGGATGTCTTTGCACATGTATACACTCTCACACTCACACACGCACACTCTCACACACACACTTTCATACACACACACACTCTCACACACACTTATATATCCATAGGAGAGAAAAGTAAAGATAGAAACAGGTTGTGGAAATCCATGTGAGGTAGAGCCATTTATCTTTTAGTGCTCTTTGTGTGTGTGTGTGTGTGTGTGTTGGAGAAGGATGTGCCTAGAGAGCTCGTAGGAGTACTAACCCACAATGATTTATGACTCATTCTGCTGAGACACACAGGTTTCACACACACACACACACACACACCAGCTTTATTCTATATGTGACACATAAATCAGGGAGACTTTAAATATCTCCATTTCTGCCTTCTCTTATTCGACAAAGAGTTGATAACAGGGACAGGATTTACAGAGACATACTGTGTCGAGAGAAAGAGTGTGTGTGTCTGGGTGCGTGTGTGTGTGTGTGTGCAGGTGTGTGTGTGTCTGTGTGTGTGCATACTTTTAAAAGAAATGATTCACTAATGCCTTTTGTTCCAGTTTTTCTTCCAATCTTCTTAAATCTTATAATCGGCCGGGTTTTTTTTGTTATTTAAACTGTACTTTTATTTATTATTTTATTATATTATTATTATATATAATATAATCTATTCCTGACAAATAACACACATGAATCCTAATACAACTCTCCAAGCTTTATTTGCATTCAGGTTCACTGAACCCTTCTGTATCTTTCTTTTTAATGTCTATGAATAAGATTAAAGTCACTTTGAGCTTCTTGGTTTCTTCACTTCATATTTCTGACCCAGTCATTAGCCCCGCCCCCTGTCAGAATACAAACGATACAACTGTAAACTCAGTGAAAACCAAGTTTGTGTCCCAAGGTTCTAATCTGAGCCTCTGCAGCTTGGCCAATGTAAATTCTTCAGCCTTGAATCGAATCAATGTCTGCCATCGATTCCATTAAAGCAGAGATTAATTATTTAAAGCCACTCAGAGGAATTGTGAGTGGAGGAAAGATGAGGAGGGGAGAAGAGGAGGAGAGGAGAGAAGAGGAGGACAAAGGGGGAGAGAAGAGGAGGGGAAAAAAGAAGGAGAGAAGAGGAGGACAGATGAGAAGAGGAGGAGAGGAGAGAAGAGGAGGAGAGAAGAGGAGGAGAGAAGAGGAGGAGAGTGGAGTAGAAGAGGGGAGGAGAGGTGGAGAGAAGAGGAGGAGAGAAGAGGAGCAGGAGAGAAGAGGAGGAGAGGAGAGAAGAGGAGGAGAGGAGAGAAGAGGAGGAGAGAAGAGGACGAGAGTGGAGTAGAAGAGGGGAGGAGAGGCGGAGAGAAGAGGAGGAGAGAAGAGGAGCAGTAGAGAAGAGGAGGAGAGGAGAGAAGAGGAGGAGAGAAGAGGAGGAGAGTGGAGTAGAAGAGGGGAGGAGAGGCGGAGATAAGAGGAGGAGAGAAGAGGAGCAGGAGAGAAGAGGAGGAGAGAAGAGGAGCAGGAGAGAATAGGAGGAAAGGAGAGGAGAAGAAGAAGTGCTTCCTATGTGGAAGTCTTTTTAAAGTGTTTTTTTATGATACAAGTCTATTGTATAATATGAAATAGAGTTCATCCAGAACAAATTCAAATCCTGGATGAAAGATTGAATCATTTCTATTTTTTGAGGTCAATGATGTGAAAAACAAACACAATCAAAGACAAGTGGTGTGATGAAGTGTCTGGAACCCATCATGAACTGGTATTTTCTTATAGCAGCATGTCTGGACACATTTTATTCCTCTTACACCACAGCAATTCACACATGTAGAAGCAAGCAGCGATTGAGGGGCCCAAGCACAAAGTGCTCAGCAGCAAACTACATTTTTAAGTAACCTGTTCTCACTTTTTAGCAAGTATAAACAGTCATTCCCTCACCTCCTCTCTCTCTCTCTCTCTCTCTCTCTCTCTGTTCTTTTTTTATATTATAATTAAAAATTATAAATTGCATATGGGTGTTTTTTTTAGTTAAGCGAAAAATTCGCTCTCTGTTTTACTCTCTCCTTTTCACACTTAAAGTTTGCTTTAAAAAGGCAAAAGCACGTCATCTCTGTCACATTGCCTAGCAACCAGAAAGCGTATTCTCCTTACTCCCGAAGACTTTCACGTGTTAGAAATCTGTCAGCACAGAGACCGAGATCGGCACAGACACTGGAGACTCCTTCCACGAAGGCTGAATCATTTTAGAAGAACGGAGCTCATGGCAGAAACATGGTTTTAGTGTTTGTTTCTCTTATCAGTGAGAGGATCCATATCTGTGTGTGTATAAACGAGTGAGACAGAGAGAGAGCGAGAGAGAGCGGTAATGGATGGTGGTGCTGTGTGTAGAGACACAATCAGAATAAATCAGACTAAAGGCTTGCCTCAGCCTCCCACAGCACCACCATTAGCTTTATTTATGTCCTGGAAACCCTCCCATGTCTCAGTTTCTCTGTCTTTCTCTCAACAGTCTGGTTCTCCCCGTTTCTCTCTCTGTCTGTCTCTATTTTCCTCTCTCATTGTCTCATGTTTTCTGTCTCTATCTCACCATTTCTCCACATTCTTTCATCATTACTCACTATTATCTCTCCCTGTCTCTCTCTCTCACCATCTCTTAGCATTCGCTCTCTGTGTGTGTCTCTCTCTCTCTCTCTCTCTCTCTCTCTCTCTCTCTGTCTCACCATCTCTCATCATTCTCACTCTCTCTACCTGTCTCTCTCACTCTCTCTCACTCTCTCTCTCTCTCTCTCTCTCTCTCTCTCTCTCAACAAACCTCCCCCTTTTGTTTCTTTCTCTCTCACACTCCTTTCTCCTCCCCTCAAAATATCTTTATCTTCATTTCCTCTTCGTTCCCTCAGGTCTTTTTTCCTTCATCGTCCTCTTGGCCAAAGCTGTGCTGCATTCTTATCTGTTAAAGATGATCTGAAGTGTGTTTATGTGGTTTGGTGCAGCGTAACACTTTAAAAAATGGCATCCTGGAGCAGCCGCCCTTCCTCCGCCCTGCACACGAGACCCCGGAGAGACATTCCATCTGTAACCACATAACTCTTTATGATGCCTAAAATAATCACAGCTCAGCAGTCTGCAGTCATTTACACGGCCATCAGGTCCGTTTATCTGAACAGAGTGATTTCCATCCATCCTCAGACATTAGAGCTGTGTCCCGGTTTCCCCTGTGTGTCTCCGCATGGCCCCATAACGTATGCTCTGTGTGTGTGTGTGTGTGTGTGTGTGTGTGTGTGAGAAAGAAATTATAAAGCATCTCCTCTACTGGAAATCCTTTTCTCTTTTTTCCTAATTTAAATAGTGCTCATCTGCCCCTCCCCAGATCTCACGCCCTCCGCCAAGTTTCCGTTAAGGAAAACGAGCTTGACTAGTGTCCTCCCATAAACTGTGACCTCGGAGGCATTTATATTGGACGAAGATCCGTTTTGTGGGCAGTTTAACCGCTCGTGTTTGTTCGTAATGTTTATGTGAATGTTTGCCATGTTGCCGTCCCTTCAGCACATCACCATTATGCGTTCGAAGATTTTCCGCAGGTTTGTGGCCTAGACGAGACGTGTGACATCATCGGGACGTGTGGGTTCCGCCAGATCCCTCTTCGATCATAGAACATCCTTACTTTAAAATCCTTGTCTTTAATGGTCTGCATATTTACATGGTCTACAATTGTCTGCATAAATTTCGAAAAAAGCTACAAGAATTTAACATTTTTGGCCACAACAATTGCAAAAAACACCAGCCAACCCTGGAGGGACTCACGTTGGCTCCTAATACATGTTAATATTCAAGCAACCAAAGAAACTGCTAGATGTTTTGATATAAAAAATTATATTATATATTATTTATTTAAATAAAGTTATTACATTTTTATACATTTTTGTTGCTTGAGGAAAATTCAATATAACTAGCAAACAGCCTCAGTCGTTCTGATATCAAGATGGAGGTCATTCTTTATTCTTCTACATTCAAGTAATTTTTAGGCATTTATCGTTTGGCTCGAAGACGATTATTAGCTAATGCTAACCGTAAGCTAACTAGCTGACTCATCTTCCTCAGACCAAGGCTGCACATAAAACTGCAATCACTCTATCCAGCTGCGCTTTTCAATCAACAGTACGTGTGCGTTGGATCTGTTCCTGTGTGCTATTGATGGACCCACACATTTCCAGGGGCCTCCAGTTGTTCTGAGGAACCAGGCTTTCAGAAGTGTGTTTATGTTTCTGCATAGAAGCACATAATTTCTGACAAAGTTTATAAAGAGAGAGTGAGTGAGTGAGAGAGGGAGAGAAAGAGAGAGAGAGAGAGAGAGAGTTGGCTAGGTTTCAAAAACAACATGGAAATCCAGCCTGGAATTTCAAATATGCAGGCGGTCAGCAGGGCCATGTGTATTGCCTGCCAAGAAGGAGTGTGTGTGTGTGTGTGTGTGGGTGTGTGTGTGTGGTGGAGTGTTAACTAGCACATTGTAACATGCTCATTCCCAATAAATACTGGAGTATTAAAATATTACTGGATGATGTGCCATTTATGTGTAAAACTGTGTGAAAGATCATGGTCTTCATGACTTGCTAATGTGCTTCATGACCGTGTGTGTGTGTCTGTGTCTCTGTGTGTGTGTATGTGTGTGTGTGTGTGTGTGTGTGTGTTAAGCGAAAAACTTTGGCTTAAATGCTAAATATAATCACTATCATGCGTGAATCAATGTTAGCTACCATGGCTACATCAGACAGCTAATACTAGGTAAGCTGATGTTGATGTTAGCTATGCTAATTAACAATTCTTCAGTTTTTCCTGCCGCTTAGTATAAAATAAGTTAAGTATGAAATTAAACAGCTAGTGAGAGTAACTCAGGGCTAGCTAGCTCGGCTTTGTCAGGATTCTGCTGTTAGCAACATAATATTTACTTTAGGAACAAAGGAATAACAGAATGCTTCTTCAGATTTAATTACTGATTAGTATATTAGTTTTTAAGTGCACAGTGTTTTAGCTAGTGTGTGTATCAACAATACATAGGTTGGCTGGAGAGCTACTGCTAGCAAGATAATGTTGATGTTAGCATACAAAACAAAATAGCTAGAGTGGAACTCAGGGATAGCTAGCATGGCCATGTTGGATAGCTAGTTGCAGCAACTCTGCACTGCCAGAACTGTGTGCGCGCGCGTGTGTGTGTGTGTGTGTGTGTGTCTGTGTGTGAGTCTATGCCCTGGAGCTACACCTGTTCTTTTGAATGATCAAACACTTGAGTACTGAGTTTATCTGCATCATTGCACAACACACTCATCTACATTTCTGGCAGTGTGTGTGTGTGTGTGTGTGTGTGATTAGAGATATGTTATTTGAGGTCCTTAAAGGTTTAGCTCAATCCACCTCTCTCTCTCTCTCTCTCTCTCTCTCCCCCTCTATTTACATTCTAATTGCTATTTACATTCTTCTTTTCGTCTTTGTGTTGCCATTATTTTTGCCACGGTATTTATCCCGTTCTCTCTTTCTCACTTCCTCTTTTCTCTTTTCTTTTGTTCTTTACATCTCTCTTCTTCTTGCCTCTCCTTTTCTTTAAATAGCTCTAATTTTCCTTATGTCCCCCTCTTTCTTTCTTTCTTTCTTTCTTTCTTTCTTTCTTCTGATTTAGACTCTCTCTCTCTCTCTCTCTCTCTCTCTCTCTCTCTCTCTCTCTCTCTCTCGCTCTCTCTCTGCTTGGCATTAATTTAAGCTCATCTAATTGCTCTCTGCCTAATAGCCAGCAATTTAGGAGCTTTTGGAATCAATAGTGTAAATTGCTATTGCTCGCAAGAGATGCAGCTTGAAATGCTGACGACGGTGTGTGTGTGTGT
The DNA here is from genome assembly GCA_028566695.1 of Bagroides melapterus. Classification (NCBI taxonomy): domain Eukaryota; kingdom Metazoa; phylum Chordata; class Actinopteri; order Siluriformes; family Bagridae; genus Bagroides; species Bagroides melapterus. The sequence goes on from JAOTRN010000035.1 coordinate 1,893,910, forward strand.
GTGTGTGTGTGTGTGTGTGTGTTTTGCTTGTATATGAGATGGACTAAGTAGGAAAGCAGAGAAAAGTGCAAATGTATCTGATGGGCTCAGTATCTTGCTTTGTGAGCTCTGATGTGTCTTACGTCATGATTTTCATTCCTGCTCGACTTGGACTCATTTATCTATGAGACACTCAGACTTTGGACTCGAGTTACTGGATTTCTGACATGTATAACTAGGCCATATGTTTTCTAAATCTTAGATGATGCCAATTAGATTATGTCATCTATCTATCTATCTATCTATCTATCTATCTATCTATCTATCTATCTATCTGTCTGTCTGTCTGTCTGTCTGTCTGTCTGTCTATCTATCTATTTATCATTGTAAGAGTATGTCTGCTGTTGTTCAATGCCATAAAGTGCTGAACACACTAGCTGGAGTAAGTACTAGTTATTACACACAGACTGAGAGAATGGTGTGACACCTCAGGCTGCAGGAAACCCTGACAAAACAACAAGGACGAAGAGAGGAATACTAGAGAGAGAAAGAGAGAAAGAGAGGGTGCAGAGCAGAAAGAAAAACAGAGAGAAAATTCAAACAAACCCAACTGACGTCATGGAGCAGAGTGGAGACCAAAATATAGATCTCATCCACATGATCCTCACTCTAGTGCTGTTATTGTGTGGTTATTGATGATGTGTGTTACAGTGTGTGTTACTGTGTGTAACTGTTTTAGTATTACTGTGTGCTACTCTGTTACTGTTACTTGTTACTGTGTGTTACTCTGTTACTGTTAATTGTTACTGTGTGTTACTCTGTTACTGTTAGTTGTTACTGTGTGTTACTCTGTTACTGTTAGTTGTTACTGTGTGTTACTCTGTTACTGTTACTTGTTACTGTGTGTTACTCTGTTACTGTTAGTTGTTACTGTGTGTTACTCTGTTACTGTTACTTGTTACTGTGTGCTACTCTGTTACTGTTACTTGTTACTGTGTGTTACTCTGTTACTGTTAATTGTTTCTGTGTGTTACTCTGTTACTGTTAATTGTTTCTGTGTGTTACTCTGTTACTGTTAATTGTTTCTGTGTGTTACTCTGTTACTGTTAGTTTTTACTGTGTGTTACTCTGTTACTGTTACTCATCCCTGTACTCTGCTGCTGTTTGTTCCTGTTTCTTTACTGTACTCTTCTTCAGATTATTTATCTGATGTTTTTTCTTATTATGCTGTTACTTTGTTGTTGTTATAAGTGTGTTAGTTATTATTGTGTGGTACAGTGTAGAGAAGTGGTTTAAAAACATAACAATTCTGACTAATACCAGTATGGTATTATTATATTGATAGCTAGCTTAAATTATTGGAAAATACCAGGAAACAACCTTGAGTAGATTTTTTTTTAGATTAAAAAAAACGCTTTCAAGTGAACGGAGAGGAATCGTTACAACATACTATCAAGACATAACCTTCCAAAATGAAATAAATCTTCTGTTAAATTTTTGTTATGTGTAAAATCTAAACTAGGAAGATCCACGCTGATCAGCAGCTCCACAATCTTAACACGTCTCTTGATCTTTTCAAGGAAAATGGATGAGCTCTTTTGACCTCCGGTGTCCAGACCGAGGCTGCAGAAGAGACACTCACGAATGATTAATCAGAGCACTTCAATAGCGACCGAGCAGAGGGTGTGTGAGCAAGGTTTCAGACCATTAGAGAGAGCACAGGTCAGTCAGTGGACACACACTGAGCCCTGCTGGGATCTTGATCACGCTATCCTTCAACGTTCATCCTGTGTAGCCACAGCTTGTGTCTCTGCAGGCTTCAAACAGGCCAGATGTGGACTTCCTGGAGAGTCCAGTGCAGGAGAGATTCAGTGTGTATGTGTGTACGTTTATGATCATACAAATGAAATGTAATTGTGAGTTACTGCTTGTGTAGAAATATTTTGCAATGTGTTTAATTATAGCCTTAAACCTTTGGGTACTTGTTCTAACAGTTAGTCCAAATATTATTATTTAGTTACTTCTATGATATGTTTAATAGCTACAATGAAAGAATTCAGAAAGATTTGTAGTTACAATTGGAATGTAATTAAGTGTATAGTTATTTATTATTATTATTATTATTATTATTATTATTATTATTATTATTATTATTATTATTATTATTGTGTTTTAAGCTATAATTAATTGAACTGTATTGCCATTAGGTTATTTATTTAATGCTACTTTTTTTTATTATAGTACATTGCACCAGACTACATTACATTACACCACACCACACCACACATCACACAACATTACACTATATATTACTCTACACTACACCAGACTTATTAATAAAAAACACTAAAAATACACTACACCAGACATTACACCACACTAGACCGAATAGGTTTTTTATCTTTACTCAATAACAGTTAATAACGTAATAACGAATACGTTAGCTATATTAGCCTTACTTTATAACTATGGCATAAAACTAAAGTACACATTTTTTGTGGATATTATGGATATTGGATCCATAGTGGATATTAACATCATCGATTATTTGGGGATGACGTTAAAAATGTACATATACATTTTTTCCTGATATTTTCATGGCAGTCCTGGTATATTTAAATGTATAAAACTGTCAGTTCGCGTCATTTTGACCCAAAACAAGCTTTACAGAGAAAATGTTTATTTTGTTTACAATATTTAATTTAGACTAACAGCTTGCAATGAAATCACTTAAGGTTTTTTTTAAAACGATGGTAAACCCTGAACGTGTCTGGAAACACAGACAGACAAGTCCAGGGGTGTGATTTGTATAAGCAATAGATCGGGCCACGTTTCACGATTTCCTCCGCGCCCTTTATAGTGTGTGAGATAATAAGTTTCACACCCTAACTAGTGCACTTGATTTTGGAATCACTGCGCGATTAGGACCAGGCTGATGTTTTTCATGCTAAAACGGCGTCGGTCCCTTTAAGCCGGCAGAGAAACAGACTTGACGTTCAGCGGGAGTCTTTGCAAAAAAAAAAAGCAGCAGCAGCAGCAGAAGCAGCAGCAGCAGCAGCAGCAGAAGCGCAGATTTTTCGGACATTTTGTGGATTTCTGTTTGGAATTGTGAACAGAAAGTGGACAATGTGGGATCGTAATGGGTCTTGGAATACGTCTGGGAGGGGGTGAGTGGATGAAATAGTGGATAAAAGGCGGAAAAGAGAGAAGAGAGAGGAGAAAGGAGGATCACTTATTTCCCCAACACACACACTCACACTCCGAGGACCGGGGAGCGGAGGGGGGCGACCAGGACCAGGACCCTTCTTTACATGTGGATTAATTTCGGATTTTTATTTTTTAAAAACAAAATAAATACAACAAACAAGCTCATTGGATATCCATACACCCGCATATACACAACTAAACACTTTATACACAAGGTAAGAATCGCTAATTAAAATTTATTTATTTATTTTTGCCTCCCCTAAGCAAGTTCTCTTATTTGCCCAAGCTAGCTTAGCTGTACGTTTAACGGACTAGCTCTCTCCCCCTTTCTCCCTCTCTCCGTGCTAAGCGTGAATGACTTCTCCTGAGTTTATTCTCACAACACCGAACATTTCACCCATTTTCACCTCGTTAAACGTTTTAGTTGAAGATTATTAGTTAACGACAATATTCCTCGTGCTAGGTTTCCCGGAGCAAAGTCGACAAAACGGCTAGCTAGCACTGGCTAACGCGATGGAGGTTAGCTAGCAACGTTAGCAACCAGCAACTCTCTAATAAGCAGAAAATACAATAACAACGGGCAGATTACTAACACAGCAGAACGGTATAGTATATTGAATACATGACTAATATATAATAGATAATACAAGCTGCCTGGTTCTCTCGTAATTATTAAAATATTTGAAAAAATATTCTAACGTTTCATATGTAGCCGGGCTCGGTTTAGCATTTTAGAAATTATTTGCCGGAGGGGAAAAACAACAAAAACCAAAACAATATTGCTATAAAGGGTTGAATTAGAAACCTAGACCGTCTTTTATTAACAGGTGTAAGGCCTATATAGTTTATATTCCGTAATTATATCATGTATTATTATAATGACTGCTCATATTGAGTTCAGTTTCTTTACATTAGCGTTATGTTAGCAGAAGTCCGATATATTTATGTATATTTTTCCCCCAAGCATTTTGTAAATAAAAGCGTCTCAGTCATTTGTCAGACCCTCTGTTCAGTAACTGTGTGTTACTGTGTGATTGTGTTATTGCTATCCCTGGCGGTTATCCTCCACCGGGTTTTCCTGGACACTCTGGACTTCACTTCCAGTACTCCTTAATCCGACATTCCTGCTCCAAAACCTGCTCGATTAGCCGGATGATGGATTAAACTGGATTGTGAGTCAGGTGTCACACAAGTCTGTCTTGTGTACACTTTCCACCTCAGCACTCAGATTTAAAGGTGCAGTAGGTCAATTCGTTGTGTGCTCCTATAATTTGGGCATATATCTGATTTAGGAAGTGTGTACGCACTGGCTGAGGAAAGCTTGGGCCTCCTGTCAGTCTAAATGTTGACCTGCATGTATAAAGTGGACGGGTCAGAAATGAAGTCCAGAAAATATTCACACCTAATTTACCAATAGTGATCTAATCCTGGATGAAAGTTTTAGCAGAGCGAACAGGTTAAAGACTGAAAGACTAAAGTGCTGCCGCACCACTGACCTTAAAAAAAAAACAACAACAACAAAAAAAAAAACGTCCCATCAACAATCTCCTCTGGATGATCTTGTTGCTCCTGAGTTCAGCAAGTGACGCTGAATCAAAAAGAGCAGAGTGTGCAGATGAATGACTAAAATATTAAAGCGTCGCTGCATCACTCTAGTGGTAGCATTGTGAATAATGTAGGCAAAAGCAAAACGACGTTTAAAATAAAAATCAAGACAAGTCGTAGTCATACAGAGTTTATTTTAACCGCAGGAATCATTAAATCTGTGACGCCGACATGTCATAACGTCACCCGCCTCTCTTTCACGTGTTTTTATAAACGCCTGTACGTGTGACGAGCAAAGAGCAGCGAGTGATGCATTAACATTCCACAGATTGTTTAGAGGAACGAGTGCAGCTTGGATGTCTGTCTGGATTTCTGCTCAAAAAAAAAAAAAACTACCGGAAGAAAATAAATCAGACGCCGTCATCCAGATCAGAGACGTGTGATCAGTCACGATTCTTCACTGACGCAGTTTCATCACGATTGATGATTTTTTTTTTAAACACTGATTCATTTTGAATCTGAAGGCAGACGTGTCATCGGTCTTTAAATAACTTTTGGGATTAATAACTCAATAATTAATAATCGTGTGCAGGAATGTGAGACACGGACCTGACGCAGTGGAAGTCGTTGAGCGTAACGACGTATGAGTCATTGCCGTGTCACCCCGGAGGTTGTATTTTTATTTCCTGCTCTTGAAAAAATGAGTTGTGTTTGGTTGCCAGATCCAGTCTTATTAAAGTGTTAAGTAAGAGCACTCACTCCTGCCACTGTGCAGATTAGTGTAGGCTAAACATCGGACAAGGCCGTGGATTAATTGCTGAAATGTTTAGAAACGTTGAGCTGGGAAGACACTAAATCTGCCCCGGCTTTACTGTGGCACAGCCTCGCCTCGCCTCGCCTCAGATGAACCTGCTAGGAGAAACATGATAAAGGTTTCATGTACAGTTTTGGTGATTTATGAGCAGCTCGAGGATGAGGCTCACGTGAGCGTTAGTGCAGCATGGTCTTGGCCCGTATCGACTCCAGCCCATATAGCTGACTGGGCCATTTTTTATGAGCTTCTTTCTGCAGACTTGCAAAAAAAAACCCATGATGCAAAACATGAAGGTCAGAGGAGCTGATCACTGAGACACACCGAGCACCTGGAGCATCTGCTGCATTCACCGGCTCCGTGTCGGGCTCCGTGTCGGGCTCCGTGTCGGGCTCCGTGTCGGGCTCCGTGTCGGGCTCCGTGTCGGGCTCCGTGTCGGGCTC
>JAOTRN010000035.1:2088090-2098150 GCA_028566695.1 Bagroides melapterus
ACATATACGGTCCTTATACAGAGACTTGTTTTATGGACATACCACATAAAGAGACTTAAAAAAATGTGTTATGTTAGTGTTATGATTAAAAAAGTCTCAAGTGACAAGAGAGAGAACAAGTAAGTTAGACCAGGAAAGAACTTGTTTTGTGTTCTGTGTGCCATTTTTACTTTAAGTAATAAAACTTGTACCTGGAAAATGGTGGTGGAAAAGGAATAAAACACTAAATAAAATAAAATTTGACAACAGCAGCTCCGTTTCATCTCACCACCTCACTAATGATTATTTTCCTTAAACTTGCTTCAGGTTACAAATAAATATCTGTGTGTTTGTGCAGGACTCCGTTATCTCCAGGCAGCGTAGAGGAAGGCCAGTCGTTTCCAGCGCAGGAGCACATGGACAGGTTCTTCTGCTGGCTCGACTACTGTGACCAGCTCATTAAAGATGCACCAGAGGTAATGAATCAAAATGAGATTATTTGGTCATATTACACTACAGCTATTACAAATTCACCTTCTCTTCATTAAATAACTCTCGTCCATTTTGTGTTCAGGTGCTTGCTGTTAAACTTGCCAGAGCTCTTCACCACCAATGGCTTACTGGTATCGTTCATCCTCAGCTGCTCCAGATGTGAGTATATATCTTGACACAATTAGCTTGACACTTGCTACTACTTTGTAAGGCTAAGCCCTGAAATTCGGCAGGTCCTGGTCAATAAGCCAGGAGAATGTAAGGTCAGTATTTTGTGGTTTATATTATTCTTGTGGTAATATTTTTTTTCTTGGTGTTTGTGTGTGTTCAGGTCAGAGGTTGGCGTCCTGGTGCACACGGCTCTCCTGTCACGCTGCGTCCGTTACGCACAGTCCGCCGTCCTGCTGCACGAGTTGACCCACTTCCTGCTGGGTGGCGACACGCCCCGGGAGCAGCCGACCGACACGCCCCCGCACACACACTCGCTACGCTACCATCTCATCAAACACTGTGACCACATCTCAGACGAGGTGTCTTACAAGGCTTCTGCTCATCACCGACACTTTATTTTTTTTTTTTCTGTGGCGTTTACTGTTGAATCCTAAAATACAATTTAATCTGATAATCCAGATTAGCATCACTACGTTACGGCTGTTCGAGGAGCTCCTGAAGAAGCCTGATAAACACATCCTGGCCAACCTGGTGCTGCGGAACCTCGAGAGTCGCTCCTATAGGCTGCCAGGTTCAGGGGGCGGTGAGGAGAGATCGGATCGAAATGATTCCGAGTTCCTGGACGAGTCCGAGTGAGTGAGAAAAAAACAAAAGTCACGTCATTAAAAAAAAAACCAAACGCACAGTTTCTTACTCTGATTTTTCTTTTTCTTCTCTTCTAGAGAGATGGAGGAAGATCCTTTCTTCACAGACAGTGAGTTCAGTGGCTCCGAGCGATTGCTAACCTTGTCCAGGGAAGACAGGAAGTCCAGCACGCACACACAGAGAGCTGAAACCGTTAACAGGTAGAGCAAGCTCGTGTTTGACTTCCTTTCCTCTCAGACACATACGGCACATCATCATTATATTTTATTCATGCAGGTTTTCATGGTCTTCTTATTTTCCCATCCAGTTTCCTGTGCTTAGTTCCCCAAGAGGCAAAAACATCCCAGCATGTACAGGGAGCAGGACATGACACGTACGTCCACGATGCTCTGATATCGGTAAGACACGGACACGGCGTTCTTAATAACGTTCCTGATTAACGAGAACACCGAAATGTAGATTTCTAGAAAAAATAAAAAAAAAAACACTTCCTCCGGGTTATTAATTACATACACCCCAAAACTCTTCTTCAGTCTCTCAGATTTATTTTTAAAAAGATTTATATAGATTTACAAGCTCGAATAGACCTCGAATAGACCTACATTTTTGTTACAACTTTTTTTTTTTTGCTTATGTTCTGTAAAGCTGCTTGGAGACAATGTCCACTGTTAAAAGTGCTATACAAATAAAATTGAATTGAATTACATTATAATTTCTATAGCCACTTAACTTACACATGAACTTGTATAACTGAGTAATAATATAATCATTTTTACGTATCAGTGTTTAGTGTCGATTAAATAAGGAACAACCTTGTTCACGCACACAGCACCTAATTAGAAATGGATGGAGGAAAAAAAAGAGAATTCTACATCGTTTGTTTTCTTTTTGTTTTCACTCACACCCAGTGCGTATCGCTTTCTTTTGATGCACGCCTACATCCAAAAGTTTCACTCGGTATACACAATTTATTTTTTTGGTAATGACTGTAAATGACTGTAAATGTATATCAGGGTGATGCTGTGTTAAAATTTAAAGCAGAGTACACTCTCTCTCTTTCTCTCTTTCTCTCTCTCTTTCTCTCTTTCGTATTTCCAGCTGAAAGAGTGTACAGCCGTTTCTGCAGACTGGGGTTGGCCCGACACCCCGAAACCCCCCGAAGTCCATTCCAGCAGTTCAGACTTCTACGAAGGCCACTTCCTCAAAGTGCTTTTAGACAGAATCGCACGCATCCTAGTGCAGGTAGAAGTTTTGTTCATGCCTCAAATCCGTATTCGGGAAATGAACGTCACGTTCTCTTCACGTCATCATTTCTTCCTCTGTGTTGCCGTCAGCCGTACGAGCTGAACCTGCAGGTGACTTCGGTGCTGTCTCGGCTGGCCTTGTTTCCTCATCCTCATCTTCACGAGTATCTGCTGGACCCCTACATCAACCTGAGCCCCGGCGCTCGCTCGCTCTTCTCTACACTCGTCCGTGTGAGCATTTTTCTGTTCTTCTTTGTCTGTCACGTCATCCTGGTCCAGTCAGTTTAATACATAGACGTTAGCACTTGTGTGTGTGTGTGTGTGTGTGTGTGTGTGTGTGTGGTTAACTACCATTTTGTAACTATATAATAATTATGACATAGTTGCCCTTAATTCAGATAATAAATCAGTCCTCATTTCTCAGCATTCTTCCCGTTTCTCGCTGTAGGTGATCGGCGAGCTGATGCAGAGGATCCAGCACATCCCAGACTTCACCCAGAGACTCATCTCCATCAGGAAACAGCTCATGGGCCTTGAGGAGGAGACTGTGTAAGACCGAGTGTTTGGTTTTTCTACAGTTCAGTCTGAATAGTGTTCTTGTGATAAAGTACAAACTCAGGGTATTATTCCATGATGTCGAAATAGAGGAACGTGTCCTGGAGACCAACATAAAGTAAGGAATGATCAAAACATTTTTTGTCTGTAGTACCTTCCAGATTTTTCTTTGTTTTATTATGTTAATTCACTTTATACTTTTATCAGACCAATCAGAATCAAGAACTCGGCAGTGCCTCGGTGTTAAATGGTGTTTCTGTAAATCCGGTTGATGATCTAGAGCTCAAGCGTTGATAAGCTCCACCTCCTTTTTGTTTAATCGCTCATTACTGTGTCAAAGCGCACTTTTAACGATGTCATTTCTAATTTCTGTGTAATTTCCCTTCGTCACGTTCAGAGCGGATCATGGCACGCTGTTGAAGGGCGTGATCGTACTGGAGGAGTTCTGTAAGGAGCTGGCAGCCATCGCCTTCGTCAAACTCCCAGCGGTCGATCAGGAGCATCTTTCAGCGCCGTAAATAAACGGAGGGATGAAAGTTCAGATGCTGCAGAGTTCACGTGTTTGCACGGAGGAAGGCGAGACTGTCACCACAGGACACCATACGCTGGCATGGGTCACTTTCCGCTCACACGGGTGTACGGTAAGGCTCGGGACCGCTGCCTCGTGGCTGCACATGGTTAGAGCCTTTTACTTTTTGAAGATATTTGGTGACTTTAAAACGGACGAGAATCAACTGGATGAACGATGACGACGTCTTCTCATCAAAAAAGACATTTAATTTAAGTAATGAAGGTGAGTTCTTCCTCAGTCACTACAGTAACACTAAAACTGAAGACATATCCATCCAGATGTGATATACATGCAGTGGCCTTATTTACTATTTATACTGTGTAATTTTCTACACAGATGTCATGACAATATTATTATTTCAGATAAGTTTTAAAAACAATTTTTGACCAAAATTGTAGTTATTCAGTTTTGAGGAAATCTTTTAATGCATTTTTTTTTTTTTTTTTTTTTTAATTAAAAACTCAAGTGGCGTAATCAAGTTTATTCTCACCGCTGAACCAAACGGCCAGAGGGTGGAGCTGGATCTGATCCAACTAGCTCCACCCACTGCATAACTGATTTAAGTTATTACAGGTCCAGGTGGGAGGAGCTGGATCAGGTCTAACTCCACCCCCTGGAGCTTTGCACAGGTAGGAGGAGCTGAATCAGTCTCAATCCATCTCCTGGAGCTTTGGTTGGAGTATGCACAGGTGGGAGGAGCTGGATGAGCTCTGACTCCACCCCCTGGAACTTAGGTGGGGGAGCTTGATCTGGTTTAACCCCACCCCTTGGAGTTTTGATTAGAATATGCACAGGTGGGAGGAGCTGGATCAGGTCTAACTCCACCCCCCTTGATTTTGGTTCTGCAGCAAGAGGTACTTAGCTGGAAATAGAGCAATAATATAATTTGGTAGAGATCACCTTCTGCACGTCCTGAAACAGCTGCTACTCAGCAGCTTGATCCCAAAGAGTACACAGTGCCCACGGGTAGCGACAGTATCGAATTTTGCACATTGATTTTTAAGATCTATGGATTATATACTGATTATTTTTAAACAGCACCATGTTAATGAACCTGAGTTTGGAGGATCCAGACTCATCACACATCTCTCGTTTTTTTCTTTCCTTCTCATTGAGTTTCCCATAGTGATCTCCTTTAATTATCGTGTATTTAACTCGTATTTAATGATTAAAATGATCACATCTCAGTGATGTTTAGGACACTCGAGCCTTTTCTTATATTATAATAATAATATTATAGGCTTTGAAAAAGACTTCAGTCAGCTTTATTAAGTGTGATTCTGTGCATGTGGACATTTAATGATATTTGTTTTAATTGCTGAAGCAGACAGTAAAAGTTAGTATATATTTCTGGTCATGTTTCATCATCTGACTTTACTTTTTTTTTCACTGTGATTATTTTCCTTTATTTGTTCCTTTGATGAATTCAGAGTTTGACTGGACTTGTAAACGTGAAACCATCTGATCTGTGTGTACACATGGATAATATAAAGATGACAATCATGACACACCTGCTGTATCAGTAAATTGATTTATCACACAACAGAAAGCTAGATCATGTCTGATACTCGGTACATTTTTCTCCAGCGTTATTAGTCTGGATTTCTAGCCAAAGTGTCTGAAGTATGCGGGATGACCTCGAATAGAAATTCTTTGTAATTCTTTGAACAAAAATAAAGAGAAGTCTCTGTACTGCTGTTACTTTCTCTGTTAGGTCAGTAAATGTTTATGAAAATTCTCATTATGCTCACAGACCACTTTATTAGGAACACTTGTACTTGATTTTCACGTAGCCAATCACGTAGCAGCAGAACAGTAGAGATCCATCTTGAAAGATTACAATTATTACTGTCGTCACTGCCGGAATCTCTCCTTTATTAATCCCACTTTCACTACAGATATGATGGATAGAGGCGAAAGTAATGGCACGTTTCACACACTGTCACATTGCAACAGCTGAAGCACACGGATCACCGTAGAGGCGCAGCGTAACACGGTCATTAGCTTAAATCTGTTGTGGTTAATTAGTCAAAGCTAATCGTTAAAGTTTGTTCATGGGCAGGAATGATCTGTCCTTTATCCTCTGCAATATCTTTCCTTTCAAGCTCTGATTGGTCACTTCACTCCACGTGTACCTCTCGTTGTCCAAATGCGGCGGGCTGCTGAGCTCCGCCCCTCCGTCTGTAGGCTCCATAGTCACAAATGTATTGAAGCAGATCCCGTCGGATTGGCCCAGGGCTCTGCTGTCGTGTTGCACTCCCAGAATCCCGTCCATATTGAAGTGCAGCGTGGGATTTGTCCGCATGCAGTCCTGGACAAATCTGTACCCCATCCATTCGATCGAATACCCTTTCTCTGAGACGATCACAGGAAGTCGAACCTGTGTCTCAGAACCGGCTGTGTGTTTAGTGAGAAGCAGCCATATTTGCTCCTTGAAGCTGAAGACGAAGAGTAATCTCTGACACACCACAGAGCAAGGCATGTTCACAGGGAGAGAAACAGGGAACCAAGGTTTCTGGCGATATCTCACTCCAGCGTCGATGAGACCCACAATGTCCTGGCTACGCAGAGGAAGAGGAGCCTTTCGATCCCACCACTGGGCCTGCAGGGACTCCGAGTCTGCCTCGGACAGCGTCTTCAGGCTGCCCCCTAGTGGAGGGAAAGAGGAGGTTTTACTATTTACACCATCTTCAAGCACTGCCTCACTGAATTCCCTCATTCCTTGTATATTTTCTGTTGAAGTTGTGATAAATATGATGAATATGTTATGCTACAATATGATTTTTATTCTTGTTTTAGTTTAAAAGCTTTTACTATGAAGGGTAAAGTGATGGTATGGGTAGGGGTATTTGTTATATGCTGCTTTTTAAGCAGAGGCAGAATCCTCCTACATCTAACACTTATCATCTTATATGACCGACTGATAAAGCACTGACCTGTGACTTCAGCGAGGAAGGTGAAGCGGATCCACTGCCGCCTCTGTTCCTGCACCAGCAGCATGGTGATTGGCTCACACTCAAACCCCGCCTCTTCTTTTACCTCCCTGTGCAGTGCTTCGTGGATGCTCTCACCAGCCTCCATGCGGCCTGCCGGGAGGTACCATTGACCATAACACTCCCTCTTCGCTTCCTGCACCATCAGCACATCGCCCTACACCACACACACACACACACACACAGAGTTACTGCAGTGCAATGCATATTTATCTTCTAATATTAAGTGTTGCAAATGCATATGTTAATGATTCTCACGTCAGAGTTGAAGATGACAGCGCTCACTATATAGGACACGTTTTTTTTCAGGGTTACAGCCTGCACATGATCAAGCATGGAATCGAAGTCTGGAACCTCCAGCCCTTCTCCATTCAGCAGCATCTCCACCTTTTCCTCCACATCTTCATCCACAGAATCCATACTGCTTACTGTTGGTTCACTGGAGGCTAAAACAAAGTCAGTCATATGACGTCATACACTGTCAAACTGATCCATGCAGAAAATTCCAACTTCATTTAAGTCACTTTCACTTTAAAAAAAAAAAAGGTTTACATCTGGTGCGTAGTATTCATGTTCATTTTTATTTAAAAAAAAAAAAGATTAGAAATAAAAATAAATAAAAACACCGTTACATCTGATTGGTCGCCAGTGATAATCGATTGAACATGTAGTTCGTGCAATGGGACTGCATAAGGAAGATGCTAACGTGCTAACTAGCAAAACAGCGCTAACATCAAATAACGTCTAAACAGCTAGGGTAAGTGGATTAAATGGGAAAAGTGGGAACTTTTTTAGTCAGGTTACGGAAGTTCTGAATGACAATTATGGCTGTTAAAAAATAGAAAATTATGTATTTAGTAATATACAGTACTTACAATATAAACCTGACTGTGTTGAGTGGCGCTGCTTGACAGGAACGAAGACTTCCTATGGCTATACCGTGATTGGCTGAAATATAAGGGATCAGAGTAAAATGTTTTACAGAATTTCATGATAAAAATTAAAATGTTCTAATTATAAATGAACAACTTGTGGAGGAACAATATAGACGACAGTAAAATATAAAAAGAAAGAAAAACATATTGTGGACATAATTTTACTGTATAATAAAAACAAACGAATTATTTGATGGCTATAAAATAGTTGATCATTTTTGACTGTCCCTAACATTCCCAACATAAAGTACTCTAGTACAATATCTGTGTACTATGTATAGATATATCAAGTGGTTGTATTGTAATGTTTCCTAGAAACGAAAGGTTAAAATATTTTTTTATAATTAAAGCGCGACACTCCGTTAATGTGCCGTAACTGTGTGGAAACACGCAGTACTTGTTTAATTTTTTTTTCTACCCAAATTGGTTACATGGACATGTTACTTTTACATTCATTTTTAATTATATTCTACTTATTTTGCAGGTTATTTTTGAAATTAAAAAAAATTAAAACAAATCGCAAACAGTTAATCTGTGTTTCGGTGACGTGAGCTGTCCAATCAGAGAATGTCTTCGAAATCTATCAGCCAATTGTAGCAGCGCAGGAGGCGGGGATTATGGGATGGGAAGATGGGAAGTAAAAAGGATTTCTTGGGCATGCGCACTTCGGCTCTGTGTAGTAGTCTACCTCGGAAATTCGTGTACGAAATCTGTGACTCAAGCCGTATTTTTAGTCGGATTTAAGAGCAACAGCTGCGCTATTGATGAGCGGATTACTTTAAAAAACGTTCTTTTATAAAGAGGAGCTTGTATCTGTTAAAGGAGTAACTGAAACAAAGGCAAACTAAGAGAAAATGAGCAGGTAGTTTAGAGATTTCTTCCCCTTCACAGAAACGTTATGTGGCGTGTAGATCACTGACGAGTGGAGAAAGAACTGAAACAAAACCTGTGACTGTCAGAAAGCCATGGCTGGTGTATTATCTCCTCACTTCCTGATAATGTGCCTACTGTTTGTACTCTTCGACTGCCCTGGAGGTAAGGAGACTAATATGAAAAGCTTTAAGGCAAGTTATAATCATTTTATTTACGTCATAGTTCAGGTACGGTGCTCAACATCTGTCTTGAGCTGTCCTTTCACAACAAAACACCTTTATTTCTTAGTTTTTCACGTTTCTTTAAAAAAAAAAAAAAACATTTCAGGGTAATATGGTTGCTTTTAAAAGTGTACTGAAATCCAGATATGTTCTTTAGATCGTTGGTGTCTCTAAGTGTTGCGACACCAACACTATACGAGAGTAAGGATCTAGAGCAAAAGCACTTTCACAGATATTTTAATTTTTAATTTTTTTTTGTACAACAGTTTACAGGAAAACAACAAAATTTTTATTTTTCCACTATTCATCCTGTACTAGTCTTGTTTTCGACCAATTAAATGCTCTCAATGATGTATATGCCCCGCCCCTGGGGGCGTGTCTTGCTCTAGTGTGACATCTCGTATACAGGAATGAAAACTGTTCAGAGAAAAAGATTAGTCCTATTTTTATTGAACAAAACAGTTAGATGGGTTTGACAATTGAATGATTCCCGCTTGAATGATTAGAAGCAGCCATTTTGTCACAATAAAATGATTAAAAAAAAAATGATAAAATGGTTTATTGTTCATTTAACACCTTTGTTACTCCTATTGATTAAAGTACTACGTGACACGTGACACACGTTTTATCCGTTTACAATTCCATTTCATTTTGTGGATCATCCTCAAACCTTCTTCCTTCCTGTACTGCTTGTGTCATAACATCTAGGCTTATAAACTCTTTTACTTTTAAGTTAATAAAATAAAAGGGAGGAGAAAAAATGCAGAATTGTTTAGAAGCATATTTTATCCCCTATTATTAATAAATAATTTGTAATCTGTTGATGTACATTTTACGTACAGTTTTGGGGGCTGTGTGTGTGTATGTAAAAGAGAGAGAGAGAAAGAGAGAGATTTATCTTTAGCAGAAAGAACAGTGTGGTCTTCGGAAATCTGTCTGATACCGTCACAGACTTTTTTTTCTTTTTTATTTATTTATTTTTGCGATGGACAGCAATGTCTGATGTCATTTTGCTTTGGGAGTGAGGGAAAGCCTGTATAACATTAAAGGTTCCCACCCCAGTCTGGGACACATAAAGGGTCGTCATTTTCCCACAGTAATGCACAGAGTGAGGCTGCACATACAGTGTGGTGCAAAATTTGAGCCCCCCACAACACACACACACACACACACACACACACACACACATACACACATACAAACACACACTCTAGTCTTGTCTTGTAGACTAAAAAAATAAAAATGCTTTTAGTCTACAAGACAAGTAAAGAACCTGTAAGAGTTTTTACATAATTAGGAAAGTTCTGGAAAATGTGGGTCAGTTCCCTGACGTCTGTCACGACAGTTTGTTATAAACACAAAAAAACTCAAGTTTAGGACT
>JAOTRN010000035.1:2134871-2146750 GCA_028566695.1 Bagroides melapterus
TCTACCACACCATGTGCCAAAAAAAAAAAAAAAAACCAACCACACACTCAAAAGAATGATCAGACTGTCTAAAGAACGCTGTTCGTGTGGGATGTTCTGAAAGCAAGCACACGCTTGGCGTTCGAGGAAGC
Source organism: Bagroides melapterus (assembly GCA_028566695.1). Classification (NCBI taxonomy): domain Eukaryota; kingdom Metazoa; phylum Chordata; class Actinopteri; order Siluriformes; family Bagridae; genus Bagroides; species Bagroides melapterus. The sequence continues at coordinate 2,135,003 of JAOTRN010000035.1, forward strand.
GGATGATTTTATTTATTTTTATTTTAAAGAATTTGAAATCCTGTCCTTGTTTATCTTCATTCAATAAACACATGTTCTCAGAGCCGTGGACACTTGGTTTTTATTCTTCAGTGGGATTTGTCTTAAATTTGAGACGACGGTAATTCAGTCACCTCCAGAATTGTTGGTGTTTGTGAGGAAAAGAGGGAGAAATTTTCTTGACACTTGAATGATCGATTTGAAAGAAAGAAAACAACTTTTTCTACCTGATCTCAGTCTTCAGTAACTCCACTGATTCCCAAATGCAGGATTTAGACCCATGAGCATGTGCTCCCTTTGCACAATGAGGAGGATGGAGCAAATAGCACAGTTTTTAGTTAGGTTTTATTTATTTATTTATTTTTCTGGTTTAAAAATCAATTTCATACTAAGATGTTTGAAAGTGTTACACAAACAAGAGAGATTTACAAATTGGAGCGTTTAAACTTCATCACTGCTGTGGTTGTAGTCAGAATTTACATCTTTTAGCCACAAAAAGTTGTTTGATGAAAAAGATGAATTCATACTATTATATAACTTGAAACATGGACCAAATTTCCTGAGTGGAGGCTTTTTAAAAAATATATCTCTGTATTGATTATAAATTTTCTTGATAACACTTTAAAAAATCTGTTTATTCGTATCATGTAAATTCACTGTACAAGTTGTTTGTATACACACACACAATATTTACACAAAGGGTGTCAATAATTTTATTTTCGATGCTGTGATGTTTAAGACCGGAGAACTGTTGTGTGCGTCTTTGTCCTGAATTCCTCAGTTCGGTGTTTGGTGGGATCATTTTGTTTCCCGTTCACGTTGTATTCCCGTCTCACGCCCAGTTTTCCCGGGATCGACTCCATTCCCACCGTCACCCAGACCAGCGGTTACAGAGAATAAAAAGAATGAATGAATGTGTGATAGAAATCCGAATCGGCTGATAAACCGATGTTACTGATATCACTGACTTCTCTTCTTGGTCAGGAAAGATAAAGAAACGATCGTTTGCTGGAAATGTAATTATAATGCGATCCTTATAGCGTCTTATAACTCTATACCGTCTGTAAGACGATGTTCCCCGGGACACTACCCCAGTGCACTTGAGTTACGGAACCATTTTGGGATTCTGCCGCTGTCTGTCACGCCTCTCTCGCGCGCAAGTTTGATTGGCTGCCCTCCACGTCACTCAATGTACTTCTACTTTCTTATTGGACGAGAGCCTTCGTACAGCATTTAGTAAACCCTCTCTAACTATTATAAACTCTATGCCGGCCTCCTTTTCTTCTCTCCTCCATTTCCAAGGCCATACCAATCCGACTGGGCGAGACAAAAGATTCCCAATTTCAGCCTAATTATAACTAATATATATATATTTTTAAATCTAAAATGGCAAACCCTAGAGTTTTCTTCGACATCACTGCAAATGGAAGTCTGCTGGGCAGAGTGATTATGGAGGTAGGATATTTATATCTGTATCTATATATTTTTTGTCGTTTATTATTCTTCCGCGTTATAGAATGAACTTGGGAATTAAATGGACATTAGGTGGTGGAAACGGCTGTAATTTTCCACTGGGGTGTGTTTGCGCCAGTGTTCTCGCGTGTATGCTTTATATTATTTTATGATGTTTATTATTTCACTTCATTTATTATTTATAGTTGAAGTTGAACACTGGTGTAAGGAATTTATAATAAATGGTCAGAGAGAGAGAGAGAGAGATGCTGCTGCTCAGTGCACCAACATCGTACCCAGTTTGTTCTACAAAACCATCTCTCCAATATGACGTTATTTGTCTTGAAATGGAAGTCTGCCTTTCAGGATGAATTGTACAAAAGAATAGCTTGTTTTCGTCAAAACCTTAATTCAGATACGTTTTTCCCCCTTATGCATGGTGTGGTCATCTAACCGGTATGTTTTGCAGGTCGTATTGATTTTTACCGAACAATGCGTTGTAAAATAGATGCATTATTTGTATTATATTTTTAGTTCCTGCATCCGACGTGGATTACTTTAGCAGCCCACATCCTTCAAAACGTCCGGATGGGATGAAAGCATATCTGGAGTAGCTACACAACCATGAACGATAATACCGCAGAGCTTTCAGCACTTGGAACAATTTGAACTTGAACGTGTTCGTGAAATCGCATAACGCCGGCTTGAAATCTTTATTCTTTATTGCCCTAGGTGTTAGCGCTAAACTCGTTTTTACATTTAACACCAAATAACATACGATGCTTAATTTATTACTCAATTAGACGCATCTGGAACTTGATTACAATGACAGTTTAGATGGGCTGTTCATCTGTCAGGCTAAATACGTTATGCTATGCGGCATACTAGCAAACCTAATGCTAAAATTGCACACGTTGAACGGACGCGCTTCTTTGTCCTTTATTTTGTTCTCTAATTTATATTGATTTCTTTTTTTAAAACTTTTGCATCAAACTGAAATGGAATCTCGGAACCCTTTTTTTTATTTTTTTTTTTAAGAGTCTAAAATGACAGTAATAATCATATGTCTGTTTACCCTTTTATCCTCCGTGAAGCTGTACACGGATGAATTTATGAATGTTCTGGAAAGTTCTATGGTGAGGAAGAGGAGGGAGGGGGATGATGAGTTAGAGGTTGCGGGGGCGCGCGCGAGCGCGTTCTTGAGGCGCTGCGGAGATTTCTCACCCAGGACCCCGCCTTTCTTTAAAAAAAAAAAAAAAAAGGATTAGTAGTGCAGAGGGATGTACACCAGATGTGTGTGTGTATTGCTAGGAAATGTTTTCCCTGGATGTACAAATGTGACACTTTGGTTTAAAAAATAAAAATCCGGAAACGGTACGAATGATTGAGCACGTGGTCAGACACCCCCACATCCTCTCGAGCGAGCATATACATATATATATATATGTATATGCTGAGCTTTGGCACCTAAACGCTTATTATTCTAATGATAATTATTATTCTAATGATCATTATCATTATTCCAGCTTGACTGGGTATTTGACTTAGGATAATGACGTATGAATACAGGAAATATGTAAGCATATGCGCGTGCGTGTGCATGTGTTTCAGTGTAGCCGTTGTGCGCGTTCTCGCCTGACTGCATTCCTCATAGCTGCTGCGCTTTCAGGCGCGCCCACGCTCATGTTGCACCCGCAACCATTATACGTCGAATCACGTGATCTAGTCATGCTGGACACCAAGAAGATTCCGGTAGAGCTGCAAACATGCATGCAGTCCAGGATGTGCATTGCTGGTGCAATCTGGCTGTGTCTGAAGCCACACCCTGTCCACTGCGTCGTGCACTATTTTGGGAGCGGCTAGTGAAGGAGGCTCTTAGCCCTATTTGTAGAAAGCCGTTTTGGGCATGTGGTGTCATTCATGTTATTTAAACAGCCTTTAAGTTTTTTTAATGTGTGTATATATTTTAACACTTGTGTTTATTTTAACAGCTGAGAGCTGACGTTGTCCCCAGGACAGCAGGTACGACTTCTCTTCCCCCTACATACAAACACACACTTACATAATTTAAAACCTGGAAAGAAATTATAAGTGGTAAGTTCTGTGTTTGCAGAGAACTTTAGGCAGCTGTGCACAGGGCAGCCTGGCTTTGGCTACAAAGGCTCTACCTTCCACCGTGTCATCCCTAACTTCATGTGCCAGGTACATTTCTTTTCCCTACAGAGACCCTTGGCAGAACCACACGTTTACTCCTCTAGCACAGAATGTAATTTTAACTGTCTCCAGGGAAAGCTGTGTTCACTGTACAAGCACAATTCTGATTCTGATCTTTCTTGCCTTTAACCTGAACACCCTGTTATACAACTATCCTCAAATCAGTTCCTGAAATATCAAATAAATCGCCCTCATCCATCCCCTGACATTAGATTGCTGATGTATCTGACGTAGGACCACATTTGAAAGTGGCTCAGGGCTGACTTTCATCTCCATACAGTGTTGGAAACTGTTTAACCATAGCTTCTCCGATTTGCTTTGAAGTTCCTCTTTCTACAGCTTCTTTGATACGTATTTTTGCCAGTCTGAACACGTTAACGCTGAACGTTTGCAGGGTGGCGATTTCACAAACCACAATGGAACCGGTGGCAGGTCCATCTACGGCCACAAGTTTGAGGATGAGAACTTCACTCTGAAGCACACGGGGTCTGGCTGCCTGTCCATGGCCAACGCTGGACCCAACACTAACGGCTCGCAGTTCTTCATCTGCACAGCACTCACCAGCTGGTCAGTTGTCTAAATATGATACTATAATTTCAGCAAAGATGGTCTACCTGAAACTAGATGGCACTACTGTTGTATAAGAGTTCAGTCGTATCAAACCGCTTTGAATCGGTCACTTGTATCTGCTCCCACTGTGCCCCTTCAGGCTGGATGGGAAGCACGTGGTCTTCGGCCAGGTCGTGGAGGGCATGGACATCATCAAGAAGGTGGAGAGTTATGGCAGCAACAGTGGCAAAACCAGCGCCGAAATCGTCATCGCCGACTGCGGCCAACTCTAGACACTTCCTGCCCACATCTCCTGTACACTTTGATCTCTTAGTCCCCTTGAAGCACTACTAAAATCATGACATTCCTGTCCTGCTTCGACACCTGCTAGTCCACATCCATTATACTGTCCACCGTTTTGACGAGTTGCCTTTTTTTTTTTTTTTTTTTTTTTTTTTTTTTTTTTTTTTTAAATTATTATTTTGATCGGTTCTCATTATCATTTGCAAATAGAAGCCCACAGGCTGTGAGAATTATGTATCAAAATCTGAAAATAAAAAGGGGAACAACGAGCTTGAGACATTTCTCACTTCTTGCTCTTGTGTGCTAAAATGGGTGGTTTGATCCTAGCTAATAAATTTCCTAGATTAGCTAGGAACTTTCTCAGCTAGCTGATAAAATTCCATTTCAGTACTTTAGGGCACATTAGCATCATGGTTAAGCCGTGGAAGAATTTGGCTAAATTCAAAGTTTTGCATGCTCTCGATACAAGCCAAGACATGGGGTATCTGCATTTTTGGGTTTGGGTTTTTACCCCCTGCAGTGGAGCTACAAAGTTCAGTTTTCTGGAAAAGCGCTGAATGATATCAAATACCTCCTGGTCAATCAGGTTGACAAAAAAAACATGGACAAAATGCTGCGTTTACAAGGAGATTACCACCATGTTGAAAAAAATATTTATTTGCCAGAACATTTACAAGTTGATTAAGTAGCACTGAGGATAGAGAGTGCTAGCTTTAGTTATTTAACTGACGGTAGCTCGGCCTGCTAAGTGTGCTTAAACGTGTGAAATCACTAGTTGGTTTTAGGATGCGGCGTTATGTGAAGTCCTCTATAAACATCACAACATGTAGCTGAACAATAAAACAGGATTGGACAAACGGAATCACGTAATGTTGGTGTAAGAGTAAACACCCACCTCAAGCTCAGGGGCATTGTGGGTTAAATGACTTTTGTGTTTTGTGTTAAAACTTATTTAATCTTATCTTAAAGATAGAGAACGTGATTGGCTGATGAGGGGAACGTCTTCATAGCTGCTATAACATGAACGATAAAAGGAGTGAACTTATGCAGATGTAAAATATAACTAAAAATGAATTCTATTCGTAGGCAAATTGTTGTACAAGAAGAATAAAATGCTTTAGCACGTTTGCCTCACATCTCCAGGGTTGGGGGTTTGATTCCAGTCAAACATTTCTGTGCGTGTGTGTGTGTGTGTGTGTGAGAGAGAGAGAGAGAGAGAGAGAGGAGTTTGCATGTTCCGTCAGTGCTTTAGGGGCTTCCTTCAGGTTCTCCGATTTCCTTCCCCAGTCTCAAGACATTCGCTGAAGTCTGTAAAATATCCGCGCTGGCGACGTTGTGCAATAGTGTGGAGCCCCCTGGAAAAATCAGCACAGAAACTGTACGAAAATTGTACTTCAAAAACTCGCCCCATGTTCATTATATTCCTTCCTGAATCCTGTAACTTGTACATGCACTAGTTAGTGTGATGTGGTGGAGTGGAACAGGTGTGTCTGGCTTTTTTTCCACGCAGCAGCTGAATAAAAACCAAGCTCAAGTTTCTTCCTGGACTAAATCAGCCCGGATAATTTCAGCCACGGGTGTCTAATTTCTCCAGCGGCAGCATGGTCCTGGTTTGTGTCCAACACTATCTAATGCATCCGAGCGGACAGCTGGGAAGCCTGAGGAGTAACCCGAGCTCTGGGGTGAACACTGTGTGCTAGTTTAGTTACTCCGACTGCGGAAAGAAGAGCTTTATGCGTGTAATCAGAGACTGGGAGGAGACAGGACATAAAAGTTACGGACTTAAAAAAAAAAAGGCAAGACATTGTGAGATTTATTATCTGTATCTCTGTAATGCAGCTGCTCTTAGAGCAACGCTGAAAAAGCTTTGTGGTATTGCTGCATGTGTTTTAAATTAGGGTGTAGTCTCCATCTCCGCTTCCTCCTTGGAATTAAGTGCATTTCTGCATTGCTGTCACTAGGTGGCGAATAAATAAATAAACAAACAAACAAACAAACGAAACACGACACAACATTAAGACTTGAGAATAAGTGAAAGCCATTTTACCCCAGAACATTTATAAAAAGCTTTTATTTGAAAAGATATTTCACTCTAAAACAAGTGCTTTTAGAATTCAAAGCTACTAAAGCAAGAATACCAGAGAAAAGAGTGTGTAAGTGCTATAAATATCCATGAGAGAGCGCTCTAATCCAACACAAGTCTGAAATGACGGCCGAGCTGAAAAAAACAAAAAAACTAGCATGTTCAAAAAATGTAAATGATAGATAAAATCATAAAAATCGTGTACAACAGATTAAAAACAGCAAGCAAACATGATTCCACATACACAAGGATTAAATGAATGGTTTAGTTTACTTTTATAATCCATCAGCCGAGTTTGTAGAAATCTTGACATCTGACTGAATGTGTAAATTAAAATGTTCTTCTCGTAACCATTCATTTAATGTCACAAAACTGTTGAGGACTAGCATGGATTTTAGCAATCCTATAAAAACAATAATAATACCTTTTCTTAATAGAATAGTTCGGCCATGAAATAAATCAAGACGCTCTGTTTTGTACTGGAGTTACAAGGCTAAGTTTAGCTAGCACCTTATACGTTTAGTTAGCATTGTGCAAACTCCAATACTGTGTAATCATTTTCCTATAATGCCACGTCCCTGGGTGTTTTATTCCTCTTATACTGTATATTCCACAGTAATTTGTCGAATACTACAATTTAAATTTTAATTATTACAAAACAACACATATTTAGTTTATAGTTATATTGAATGCTCAATAAAATTAGTGATGTTCCTGCGTCTGAAAACATAAAACTTGCAGAAACTCCTTCCATAAACTCCTTCCTTGTTATTTAGCCATTTTCTTGAAGTTTTGTTTTGTTTTGTTTTGTTTTGAAATACATGTTAAATGATTATCCTTTGAGTATTAAGTTTTGTCCTGTATCAGATGTCATTTATGTATTAAAATGAGCATATTAATATAACCCTGTGATCTTCTGACCAATCAGAATCAAGAATTCTGTAGCACTGATCATTCATGAGTTAGGTTAAAGTTTAATTCCTACTGAAACTCATTCAGACTGTTGAGGAGGAAAGTGAATCTCCTACACAAAGAAGCTTTGATTGTTTTTAAGATTGCAAAAATCTTTTTCACAACATATTTTAAAGTTGAAATCAACAGACGAGTTTGCACTATGCTAATCAGCTAAATGAAAGTAAATATTTGTTCACTATGCATGTCTTAGCCTATCAGATTACATTCAAATTTTACACATTCACTTGCCAGAGCACAAAAATATAAAATAATAAAACAAATAAAAACCTGCCTTCAGTCTTAGACAGTTGTGTCTGAAACAGAAAAGCAGGTGCCTTGTTATCATAGCTCTAACCCTAACCCTAACCCATAATTTAATGACTCAGCGGTCAAAGCAGAAACTGTTCCATTAATTTGATGAAGTCTGCTAAGTGAAAACATTTTAGCTAAGCTAATGAAGAATATCAGACAGTATACAGATAGAAATATTCACCTCATGTTCTGTGTAAATTTAGTGAAATATAAATAAAGATGTTTAACAGTTAATAAATCTAGTGTTAAAAAATATTTATAACATAGTTATTTGAGTATGCTAGCCTGCAAAACAGAAGCCTGAGGTACTGCTTGCTAACTATATAATAAGTGCTGGGAATTTGTGTGGAAGGAAATAATAACATGAGAAATATGAGAAATTATTCATTATTTTGTGGAAAATAAAATATTTTGATGAACCAAATTGGCCACTCTGTTCCTAGCCACACTCCAGTGAGGTTTTGTCACCAGACTGAAAGGTGTGACGCACAGGATTGTGGGATATCTTTCTTGGCCTGTAAAGATGAATTGACACCGCTTTGGAAAATAATTGGCCATGTGTCCATCATGCTGTCTTTTCTTTTCTTTTTCTTTTTTTTTAAAAACAAGAATCAGATTGGGACACAAATCGCCTCCAGGCTCTGCCGTTTTCAGACACACCCTAATGAGGTGTGTCTCTTTCCTTTTCATGAACACGACACTCTCCTTGTCCCTTGAGGCTACCAGGCATCCGAAGACAGTTCAGACCCGTCGTGCAGGGGCATCGCTCAAAAAATCTGCGGGTTTTAGACTTTGGCCGCGCTCCTAAGAGGCACATCTCGCCTTCCTGAAGTACCTTCTGGCACCGTCTTCTGCCGTTGTATTGAACGCAACACCAACCCTCTTCGCAGTCACTGGAGCGTACACAGTTCTTCCCCTTCTTCTGCCCTGTGTACAAATGAGCCACGTTTGATGAATTTGAATTATTATTATTATTATTATTATTATTAATAATATTAGAAAACGGATAAATTCTCAAATTATGTCTAGTGGAAGCTTTAACGCACGCAGACACAGCTGAGAGCTGACCGCATCACACTAACTGAAGTCCTGTATCAATACGCCAGGTTTTAAACGGAAAACAACCGTTACACTTTATGCTGCATTCAAGTCCTCTTCAGATCGTTCGTAAGAGTTCACAAGTGGTTATTACGCCGTATTTGTATGTTGAAGTGATTTTTGAGTTTTCTTTGCCTTCCTGAAAGAATACTAAACAGTTAACACGCAAAATTATCACCCAAAGCTGTCTTTATTTAAACACTACATGGTTTTAAACTACTTTTGCTCATTAATAGTCTTCAGGGATTGTATTTTGATTGCCGACAGAAAATGACAGGAAATATAATAAACCTCTTCTTTAAAGTGACTGTTACTATAAGCTATAAGCTGCTAAATTTCTTTCTTTCTTTCTTTCTTTATTTGGAACTTCAAATCCAAATGATGACTTTAATAAGCAGTGAGATGGTTATAACCGTGATCTATAAACAAACTAGATTTTTGATGTGTCTGAGTTTTTACCATTTTCAGTAACTGTATCATCCAGCAACGGCTTCTTTCTCTGGCGACGTCTCTTCTTTGAGTTCTGGCATCCGTTTTCCTGGATCGTGGAAAGAGATTACGGGAAACGATCAGCGAAAGTTCACGCTCTAAAGACTTCAGAGATGAAAAAAAGCAGCCATAAGTCAGCAAGCGGTGTGTCAAGTGATCTAGTGACTAACCTGCTGATTAGTGCATTCAGGGCTTTTCTGTCGTCGCCTCACGTTATTATGGACGCTCACGTTTACTGTGAAGTTCTCTGACGGCATCACTGTCTGAACAAAGTCGAAGAACATCAGTAGAACCATAATTCACCTTGAACTTTTTAGTTCTTGTAAAGAGCTTCATGAGACAACGGAGAGGTAAGAATTGAGATGAATGAAGATTTAAGTTCAGGTTAATTTATGTAAATGTGACTCAATCGAGTTTGTTACACCTTATTAAGTGGGAATCAGAATCATAAAAACATCTATCATGTCCTGAAAAAGAAAAATATTCAAGTTGAAGCGAGCGACGAGAAAGAAATGAAGGAAAAACACAATGAGACCCCAACAAAAAGAAGAGAAACCATGAAAAAAAATCAACAACAGGAGAAACGAAACCATTCTGAACGACACGTGGAGAAAATGAATACCAAATATCATGTTGACTTTATTATTTTTTTTAATTATTTCTATCTTAATATCCACCGTTTTGTGTTAATTCCTGATTTGTTGTAATCTGTGAAATCTCTCTTTTATTGTTTTAAAATAAATGTGTGCGTTCAACTGTATATAATCCAGGACTGTCTGTTTAGAAGAAATGATCATTTATGTGTAATTTAATCTAAAATACTTTACAATGTGATACAAAGCGTTAATGATACGTTTTAAATTTGTCATATAATAAAAAAAAGGCATTTTTGCATCATCATTTCCCCCAAGCTTTTATTTAGAACATTTTAGAACGGTGTGTTAATTTTTGGATGTGGAATCTGAGATGTGTGAGGATGAGGATGATGAAGAAGATGAGGATGAGGTTGTGCTCTTACCGGCTCAGAGTCTGTGATTATCTCTCTGGAGGAGCGAATCTCATTGGAGTCCAAGCAGAGAACCGTCGAGGCGAGGCACAGAGCGAAGGCAGCAAGCGTCCACATGATGAGGAGAATCGCACCGATCGTACTTCTGGGTTCTTCGGTCGAGGAAATAAAAAATAAATAAATAAAGCTCTCGGATGCGTTAAAGAAATTTGTGTCTGTTAGGCGTCAGACTGCGCTGTGAACACGTCAAAACAGGATGGTTTATATAACAGGCCTGGCATTAGAACGGTAATTAGGACCAATTACTACCCTGTAAGCTGGAGATGAAAAACTCTTTTACACGTTACACCTTCTGACAAAAGTGTGTCATCAAATCAAAACTCTCAGACTTCTTTGAACGAGCTCTGTACATTAACCGCATCAGTAGAGCCCGGATTTGAGCCGCTTTCCTGCACCGGAACAGGTGATTTACCTGCACCGTCAGTTTGAGCCAGCTTCTTCTCAGCCTTTTTAAGCTGCCGGCTAATTACCAGAAGATTAGACTTTACTGATCTACAAGGTCTGCTAATGCTTTTAAAAGGCTCGAACAGGCCACTGAATGGAGTTTTAAGGGGAGATGAAAAGCGTTTCCGTTCTAGGCCGAGTTTCCTGATCAAACCCGCATTATAAACGTGGGATTTCCAGCCCGCGGTAGCCCCAGGAGAGCTGTAATTATCCCTCCTGTTCAAACAGGATGGACGAAAGAGAGAAAGAGACGAGGCTTCAAAGACAGACGAGGTTTAACAGGAGCAGGAAGACGTGACCTTCCATTATTACTCTGATATAAAAAAAAAACACAAGAAAAAACACTATAATTTCTGTTTTGCACTGTTCTGCTGAAACGATCAACCACATGGAGGGTTTTATTCTCAAAGAGCTAAGTGAGTGTGTGTGTGTGTGTGTGTGTGTGTGTGTGTGTGTGTGTGGAGATAAGATGAAATTGAGCACCAAGCAGATGATGGATGGAGGCAGAAAGTCTTTAAAGCCTGAGGCTGTTAAAAGAAAAGAAACAAAAAAAAAACCCAAAACATCAGATAGAACATCATTGCGTGTGTGTGTGTGTGTGTGTGTGTGTGTGTGTGTGTGTGTGTTAGTGTATGTGTGTGTGTTAGCTAAAGACAAAAAGGAAATGAAGCAATTTCATATTTACATTTACAAATCTCTCTCTCTCTCTCTCTCTCTCTCTCTCTCTCTCTCTCTCTCTCTCTCTCTCTCTCTCTCTCTCTCTCTC
>JAOTRN010000035.1:2270906-2283634 GCA_028566695.1 Bagroides melapterus
GTGTGTGTGTGTGTGTGTGTGTGTGTGTGTGTGTGTGTGTGTGTGTGTGTGTGTGTGTTTGTAAACCTCCCTTCTGGCTAAACTGATATCATCTCGACCTGGCCTTAGGTCAAGCAGACCAGTCAGCAAATTCTGGACACGTAATAAATATGACTTTGCAGCCGGTCCATAAGCAGCAGTGGATGACGATGTTATTGGGCAGGACTTTATCACGTCCAAATAAACACCAACATCGAGTGACGCCTCCAGGACGGAGCCCCATCAATCCACCTCCCGAGTCCGGCTTCAGCAACCCGAAGCTGTCTGACGGCGGAATAATGTTTGTGCAGTGATAGCTCTGCTTGGCTGAACTCCTGCTGGTCCGACAGAGTAAACAGAGCTGTGACAGAGAAAGACGAGTCACTGAGGCCTCTCTGACTCAGCTGTTTTAGAGTCAGCGCATGGGCAAGGCTGACTTATGATGAAGAGGCAAGAAAATATATCGATCGGGTGAAGTTCTCGAGTATGTTCCTCTCAGGTCAGGGTTTTGTACCTGATATTTTTCTAGCAGTGTTATTGGTAAGGTCAAAGTTCCAGGTTTAGTCGTGTTTTTCTCGTTCGTTCTCGAGTCGAGCGACCGCTCCTCAACGTTCCCGGTGGTCGTATCGTTGGTGTAAAGGATCGTCGATCCGAAATACTCCGTATACGTGAGTATATAGTTGTGTCAGGATACGGCAGGGTACGGACAGTCCTGTCGTGATCCACACGCTGTCGGGTGAAGAAATACACGGTTTCTTTTGGTTCCTCACTCCATCGGCACACTACACACCAAAAACTACACACTAAATCCCAAAGCCCACATTCAGAGAATTTTTAAAATTCTTCTAAAACTCAGTCCATCAGGGGAAAAGTGTGACGTGAGCGTTCATTATCTCACTGTGACCCGTTTAAACTCACTGTATTTTAATGGAATATATTTAACGTGACGTTCCGATCCATCTCCGCCGCAACCTACCCTGATTTGGGACGAGGCCGTTCAGAAGGCTTTAAAACGCCGTGTAAAGGTGCACGTGTTTTATTATTGTCTGAGAAAACACGTGAAGCACAGCGCACACGGTGCAGCTGAGACAAAGAGACAAAGCATCCTACATGTAGCGAGATGTTTTCCTGAGGAGAAAAGCACCGAGCTGAAGACGTCATGGACCTGACGGAGCTGAAGGCCTCCAAAACACAGCCACAAAATAAATAAATAAATAAACTGAAACAAACTCAGTGACTAGAACGTGTTCAGGTTACTGTAACATTTACACAGATTTCACTTATTTACTAACAAAACTGTGTGAAAACTTTGACACGTAAAAAAAAGCAACAAAAAAAAACAAACACAAAGCAGAATATCGCCCTAATGTGGAAAAAAAATAAGAAATGGTATGAATCATTTTGTAGATATATATATATATACTCTGTGTGTGTGTGTGTGTGTGTGTGTGTGTGTGTGTGTGTGTGTGTGTTTGCATTTGCTTACAGAACCATGAAAATATAATTGTGCAAGTTTCTTCTCTTTTTTCTAATTTTTTCCTTTTTTTCCCCAAATTCTAAAGAATTATGTTGATTTATAAATAAGAGAAACAAACAAAAAATTCAATGTTGTCCCAGCCTTCGCTATAATTCCTACTGCTGTTTATTTATTTCTTTATTTTTTAATCCTAAAACGTGACTCCACGTGTGTCCGTATCTCTGATTTATTCAGTTACTCAGTCAGCCAATCACGTGGCAGCAGCACAGTGTGTTAATTCCTGCAGCTTCATATCAAGAGCTTCAGTTAATCTTCACATCAGACAGCAGAATGAAGTAAAAGTTTGTGACGTGAATGTTTAATGATCATTAGCAGAACTGATCGTATGTCCGAACTTTTTTTTATTTTTTGCATCATTCTGTATAAAATCTGCTTCTGAAATTCTCGCACCATCGTCCAAGTCACAGAAATCAGACGTTTTTTTCGCTCTGATGTTTGACGTGAACCTGAGTCGAGTTCTGTATCTGCGTGAGTTCGTCCACTGTGCTGCTGCCACGTGATTGGCTGATTGGATCTCTGCGTAAATGAGCGCAGTGTTCCTAATAAAGTGGACAGCGGTTTAGAGCAGTCACGTGTGGATCTGATCAGTAAAAATGATGAAAGCTTTGATGCAGAAACTTTAGTAGAGGATCAACAGCTCCGGATTACAGAGCGCTTGAGTTTTACTGTATGAGACACTCCAGGTGTGTGTATGGAGGAACGTGTGGAATGAATGAGGGAAGAGAGAGAGAGAGAGAGAGAGACGGGCAGAGAGCAGCGTCTTCCTCCACCTCTCTGACCCGCTCTGTGTTTGGGTTATCTTCTGAACCATTCGTCGCTGTCAGCATTTACATCAGCGTTCCCCACGTGGCCAGAACTCCGGAGCACATTAAGCATCCGCTCAAGGCCAATCAACATCGACAATCCCCCCATCCTCCACTCCACTCTTCCTCTCTCTCTCTCTCTCTCTCTCTCTCTCTCTCTCTCTCTCTCCTCTTCTGTTTTAACAAGCTGTTCCAGGACGAAGCCGCTCTCATATCTGACCTTCACTCCTGCACCCTCTCCTCAAGGCTGCTGCTGCCGACGCTGTGCTCTGCGTCCCTCACGCTGCTCCCTCTCTCCATCAGCCCTTCTGTCCTACTCAACACTGTGTGTGTGTGTGTGTGTGTGTGTGTGTGTGTGTGTGTGTGTGTGTTATAACTGCATGACTATGTGCATGTTGGTGCGTTCTGCATTAACCGACACTCATCACGGACTTGTGTAGAGAAATAAACACTCCCTGTGTCACACTGTTATGGAAAATCATCGACAGTTCCGAGTTCCGAGTTACGTTTTACACGCCGCCGCCGATGAGCACCGCGTCCTGACGCACTTTCTTAATTCAAGAAGGGCGTCTCATTCTTTTTATCCCTTTATAGTTACATTCAACATAACAGTAGAGTTCCGTCCCGCTTGCAGGTCGCACTTATAATAAAACAAAAACAAACAAACATGCAGCGTATCATGTTGCCTTTGCCCTTAAAATGTCTGAGATTCCTTCTAGAAATTCCAAAAATATCACATTCTGACTTTCTTCTCGTTATTTCTACAGTGATTTACTCAACACTAGTCTTGTGTTATAAGTATTGTGTTACCATAGCAACCATCACTGACATTCGTGACGTAAGCTAGCAAAAAAGTGAAACATCTCACGTGATAAGTTCAAGCCACGGAGTCGATTTAGTGACATCACAAGTTGAGCTCATATGTAAATCTGACAATGTTTTTTTTTTCTTTTCTTTTAATTCTTTTAAAGACTATTTAGCTTTGTTGTTATTAATTTGTTATAAGATAGTTTTCAAGCTAATCCACATCTTCGAGGCCTGTGATGATTATTTTTTTGCTCACCCTGAGTGCCTGACTGCGAGAGGCGCAGGGAGCTACGCGCCGCCACCTGCTGGGAGACGGCCTTTAAAAAAAGAGGAGTGGGGTTTAAAGTGGGAGCTGGAGGAAGTGAAGAGAAGAGAAGACAGGAGAGGAGAAGAGAAGAGAAAGATTCCGGGAGAGGAACCTGTTTGATGTGTGGAGGAACTGAGAGTCAGCGTGGGCTATCAGAGGCGGCGAGGTCTCCACTTATCGCCGCTTTAATATCCTGTACCATATTCCAAAACATCTTTCTTTCCTGTGTGTATGTAAACGCCTCCGTTTCATCACCTGCTCCTTTCTCTCACGCTTCAGAGAGCCGGCGTCTGAGTAACGGAGCACGTATGTGGAGTAATTAGTCGAGATATTATGATTCCTCGACCATGAGACGGTCTTGACTGATGGAATAATTTTCAGGAAACAAACAGAAACTCATGAAGGGCAAAATATGTCGACTATGTGACCTGTGAGGAGGAAATTCAGAACTCTGCCTGTAGGGGTTTTGTGAAAGACTCGAGGCAATTAGAGTCGAGAAAAAGAGGCATCAGAAAAATGTTCTAGCCTTGTGTATGAAGAAGAGATGTGTGTGTGTGTGTGTGTGTGTGTGTGTGTGCTCAGATGGGGAACGATGTAGCTCTAGCTGGCTGCGATCAAGAGATTTGGCGTGCGTCATGGTCACGGCGTAGGGGGAGACGCCAGAGTGTGCCTCAGCGTGTGTGTGTGTGTGTGTGTGTGTGTGAACTGTGCGTGTGGTGCGCTTGATGGCAGAGGATTTGGCGTGTGTCAGGGTTGAGGGAAAGGAGATGTGAGAGAGAGAGAGACCACACCTGTAGCAGCCACACTTCAGGAGCGTGCCTGTGAGGACACCCAGCCAGACGCAGAGAGATAACACACTCCAGCTCTCTGATAGGTCTGTTAGCCTCAAGGCTAAAACACTAAAAAAAACACTTATTTACTAACGATCTGTAACTCTACAGTTTCACTCCACTCACACGACGTGTGTTCGCACAGACGCCGATATGGACGAGGAAAAACGTGCTGCGTAAAAAAAAAAAATCTATCCGATTAAAGATTTTGACAATCTGAATGATTTTGTGAATGATTTATTTATTTTTTTTCACATTCCTCAGTCTGGAAGTTCAAACACTGAGGACAAAAAAAACTACTTCATTTGCTAACTACAGTGTTAATATACAAACCTACACACACACACACACACACACACACGTGTCTGCATCATGCACGGCTGATTAATTCTTGCTTATGAAGTCATTCGGTTCTTTATTCCATGACGGATGGAATTTATCATGAGATGGAGCATTGAATATGTTTCTAGAAACTTACACACACACACACACACACACACACACACACACATACACCTTTGTAACGAAACTCCGATCTTTGCTTGTACGTTTCTCCCGGGTGTCTAAGCCACGCCCCCAAATCGGTGATGACGTGTTTTTCCTGTAACCTGTATCTAGAAGCAGGAAACACATCGAACTCTCAGCTCTTCGTCTTCATGATCTCTGAAGAATTTTCCAGAACCTTCTCCTGGCCTGTGTTGTGAAACTGAACCTGACTCCGATCCCAAGCACCCGTTAGTCTTAATCACGTTACGCTAATCACTTTGTTCAGACGTAGCGTCGTCCTAGCCGTTCTAGCAAGCCTCAGCATGAGAAGAACGAGATGAAAGCGTTCCTCTACACGTGACTTCACTTCTCGAGTGCCTCTAAGTGCCATCTTCCGTGGATAGGATATCCTCCCTCGGAACCTTCTGGAAGGATGCTGCAGGTTTGATAAAAAGGAAAAAGAGACTTAACCACTTACTATTTTTACGTCCAGCAGCTGATCCGAGTTCCTGTTGCTTCTCTCTGTGAAATCAGAAGCTTCAACTTCGTCTCATCCGTGATCAGAAATTAAACTCCAGTTCTGGATTCTGATTGGCTAGAAGGACGTTGATTCACGTTTCGATGGTAGTGCAGGTAGAAATCTGAGACGTTATGGTTACTATGGTTACAGCGACGTTTACTGAAGGAGTCTCCAGTGTCAGCGTGGAGTTTTTGTTTCCTCTGTATGACGACAAGCTGCTCATCAAGCTGCTTTGTAGCTCTTGTTTTTTTTTTTTTTCTTAACATCTTCTTAAGGCTGTTTCCTTCACGCTGCCGTTTCTCCTCCTGACCTTTCTCAAGCCATGATGAGTGTTTGTGTTCCTCCAGAGAGCAATAATCCTTAAAGCTCTCAGAGAAAACTCTATTTATTTATTTATTTATTTATTTTTATTAAGATTGACCTCCGTTTTTTTTTTTTTTTTTTTAAATCTGAGTCTCTTAGAGAGTTTCTTTTAATCAAAACTTTTCTTTATACTTTGTTCATAAATTAAAGTTTTTTTTTTTTTTAAATTGTGAATAAAAATATCTTTTTTTTATGAAAAGGTTTTTTGCCTTTTTCAAACTTTTTCTTTTTTTTTTTTTTTTCTTACAGTCAAGGACCCCTTTTACTGAAAAAAATCCCCAGAGTAGACAAAACCGATATATTATTTCATTTTCAAAAGCGTTTAATAGTCTGCAGTAAAATCTGGAGCGTCGATTTGTTTACATCCTGTGTTTACTTACTAGTTCTCTTTTTTTCCTCACTGCCTTAAATCATGTCTCTGTGATCCTCGTTTCTTGAAGCTCGCTACAAAGTTCTGGAGTTTGGAGTCGGTTCTGAAGCCGCTCGGTCCATGATGATAATGAAAAATAATAAATAAATTAAAAAAAAAAAAAAAAAAAAAAAAAAAAAAAAAAAAAAAAAAAAAATAAAAAAAACAAAAATGAAAAAAAAAGATAGACCACACAGATATGAACCACAATCAAGAAGTCAAGAAGTTTTTAAAAGATTTTTAAATATTGCTGATTGTGTGATTTTTTGACTCAGAACTTTTTATTTTTGAAGTTTAGATTTTTATTTATTAAAATTGTTATTCGTTGTAATGACTAAATAATGTTTAAATAATTCTCCATCTATTCTATTGAACTGTGTGTGTGTGTGTGTGTGTGTGTGTGTGTGTGTGTGTGTGTGCGTGCACTGCACTACCTACCGGCTTGTTGTGGCCTTGGCTCTGTGGGGGATGATGGATGATTTTGTTGGCAATGTTTCGAACCAGCTGCTGCAGATAGCACGAGGACTCGAACCCGGATTCACCCGACAACGCTCAGGTTCGACTTTCTGTCGAACAAAAACACGAAACAATACACAACTTCACAAAGCACTTCACGTGGAGCCCGAGCCCAGCTTCATGTCCTGCGTCAATAAAGAGTCTAAAGTCTAAAGATGAACTGGGGCACTGAAGGAGGAAGTGTGGAGCCTCTTCCTGTCAGTAATAAATAATCTGCCTCAGCGTTAGTCAATATATTTATACTTATTCTGAACCCAAGGACGTGAGCTGCGTTGTCCTTGTGATTGTCAGGACTGTGCCGTATCTCCATTGTTTACTGATGGACAAAGCAAAGTGCCCCCAAATGGTCTGAGACGGGAACCGTGCACACGGGCGTGTGTGTGTGTGTGTGTGTGTGTGTGTGTGTGTGAGAGAGAGAGAGAGAGAGAGAGAGAGCGCAAATGCACGTTATATTGTGTGTGTGTGTGTGTGTGTGTGAGAGAGAGAGAGAGAGAGAGAGAGAGAGAGAGCGCAAATGCACATTATATTGTGTGTGTGTGTGTGTGTGTGTGTGTGTGTGTGTGTGTGTGTGAACGTGTACATGCACATCATATTGTGTTCACAGTGTGTGTGTTCATGTGCATGCAAAACATTATATTGTGTCCTCTGTGTGTGTGTGTGTGTGTGTGAGAGAGAGAGAGAGAGAGAGAGAGAGAAAGCGCAAATGCACATTATATTGTGTTTAGTGTGTGTGTGTGTGTGTGTGTGTGTGTGTGTACATTCACATTATATTGTGTTCACATTGTGTGTGAGAGCGTGCGTACATGCACAACATTATATTGCGTTCTGTGTATGTGTGTGCATGCATATTATATTGTGTCCTGTGTGTGTGTGTGTGTGTGTGTGTGTGTGTGTGTGTGTGTGTGTGTGTGTGTGTGTCTCTGTGTGTGTGTGTGTGTGTGTGTGTGTGTGTGTGTGTGTGTGTAATGAGAACTGTTTGATATAATGTATCTGAGCAGTTTTAAAGCTCTGTGTGTTTTATATATTGAACACAGTTGAAATCACACTTAACACCGTCCCCACAGTGAAGCATCATGATGCTCTAAAGACACTTTTTTTATCCTCTGACCCTCAGCTTCATTATTTTATAATTACGACAAAAAGAGAAAGAAGGGAGAAAAAAAACTACGAAAAAAAAACAAACCTGCTTCAGTGTGATAAAAAAGATGAAAGAAAGTAAATCTGGTGGAAAAATAGTGTGGAGCAAAACAGACAGAAAAGTGATGCAAGATAATAAACAACTACACAACATACACACTAACACACACACACACACACACTCAAACTCACACACACACACACACAAAACAAGTATTAATTCAATCGGTATTTCTTACAAAAATACACACTAGATGTTCACTGAACACTGTAAGTGTTAATTAAATGTATACTGTGTTGATTAAGTACCGATAGTTAAAGTCTTCTAATCCGTTACATCAATGAGGTTAATTAGGTTGATTAAGCTCACTCAGCACTGTGGGAGTTCAATCAACACCATAAACGCAGATTTAACACTGTGTGTGTTCATTAAATCGTCCTCTTTCACCGCTGCAGGTGTTAATTCAACACTAACGTCTAACCCCATGTTGACTGAAGGTAAGGAGACTGTGCTAAGATTAAGATCAAGTCCATAAGAGTGAAATCAACACAGTTTTAATTGCATTATGATCTGGTGTAATTCAACACTGTGTTAATACAGTATGTGTTAGTTCAACACTCTAAAGTGACATTTAGCGCTGCATGTGTTAATTAAAGTAGTAATGAAACACCGTACAAGTGAGTTCAACACTGGAAGGTTATCTGAACACTGTAAGTGTTAATAAAATACTGCACATGTTAATTACACTCTGTTAATTAACACATGCATACATTCATTTAACACTGTCAGGATTAATACAAGATTTTTAAAGCTAATTCAACACCACGTGTTAATTTACCTGTTAATTCACAACCAACGGTTCACTGAACACTGTAGGTGTTAATGTAACACTGCATGCCTTTTTAACTGTTAACTGTTAAATCAAGACTTAAATATGAGTTCAACACTGCATGTGTTAATTGAAGTAGCCTAACTCACCACAGTTAGAGTTAGCTGAACACTGTGATGTAACACTGCATCTCTTCATTCAACACTATAAAAAATACGCTGAAAAACTGAATTAACACTGCATGCGTTAAATATCCTTTTGAATTGACACCGCAAGAGTTAATCGAGCACTTTAGGTGTTAATTCATAACAGTGTGTTAATTTTAGACCAGTGAGGTTTCTGTAACATTAATAATCACTGGACAGAAAATCAGTCAGAGATGATGAATAACACTGAATAACTCCTGAATAACACGCGATCCGCTCGCTCGAGCACGTGTGTGTGTGTGTGTGTGTGTGTGTGTGTGTGTGTGTGTGTGTGTGTGTGTGTGTGTGTGTGTGTGTGTTTTATCAGCCGTGATGTTTTAGTGAAGAGAGGTCAGAGGAATGCAGCAAACAGTCCGCACGGAGTCAAAGCACGGCGCTGATGTCTGCTGCAGCTCCAACATTTCACCCAACACACAGCCTGCAGCTCAACACAGCCGCACTAACCTTGGGACAAAAGAAATCTAGATAGCACCATCTCTCTCTCTCTCTCTCTCTCTCTCTCACACACACACACACACACACACACACACACACACACACACACTTTCTCGCGCTATGTACCAGACTGAAACCAGCTTCAGGTTCGGTGTTGAGGCGGATGAACCCACAGGTCTGAGTGTGTGTTTAGCCTTGTAACCGCCTGTGTTCAGTGTCACTTAATCACTCAGCTTTAGAAATAAAACACAGAGTCGGCCATGCAGTGAAACTTCCGTGTGATTTTCTGATCAACTTCCGGATTTATTTATTTCAGTTACCTTCATTTTAATTCACACGGCATTTAATCAGGAATGTGACGTATTTTACACCCAAGTTATTTATACAGAGTATATAGTACTGAATCTGTTCACACACACACACACACACACACACACACACACACACCTCCTTTGTAAGAATTCAAAAAATTCAGTAAAATTCTTCATCCAGCACGTGAACACAGTGTGTTTACTGAACAGTGTGAGTGTTAACTGAACACGTTAGGAATCTCGTGTTGAAATGAATACTATTGATATTCAAGAGTTTAACCATTGCAGATGTGTTAATTCTTCTGCCCTAACACATCTACCAAATCAACACCATAAACGCAAGTGTTAACACTATCAAAGCATCTCCAGCTCTGTATGTGTTAATTACACTGTGCTAACATGACAGTGATAGAGCTGATAATACTGTGTTTGTTCACACTAAATGAACAAACATCCAACGGTGTTAAGTCGAGATTGTAAAAGTAGATTCAATAATTAAACGATCCTGATTCACAAATCTAACAGTTAATCAACACCATACAAGTGAATTCAGTGCTAAATGTTATTTAACACTGTAGGTGTTAATTCAGCAGTGTGGAAGCAAACTCGGTGCTATTTAAATCCTCCTTATTAACACTAAGTCATTTCAATGTGTCAATTCATAGAGTTCAATAGAGTTCATTCACCTGAACACTGTTGTATGTAAAAGTAAACACATACTCCCTGAGCACTGGCTCTGTCACTGTTTTCTAAACTTCTGAACTTTTTGAACTGAATCAGATTTTCCACTTTATAATTTTTTTTTTTTTTTTACAACAGGAATGTAGTTTTATTTCACTATGGCACAAAATAACAAACACTTAAGGAAACATCCATGAAAAAGAAAAAATGGTTGTCTCAGGTGTTGTCTCTGAGCTTTAAAAAACAAAAAAGAGAAGAGAAGAGAAGAGAAGAGAAGAGAAGAGAAGAGAAGAGAAGCCATTTATGAAGTTTAGTAAACTAAATTAAAAATTTTCTTTAATGTAAACAAAGAGTTTTTTCTCTTTTCAACACATTGTTACATCATCATTTTACGTCAATGTCTGAAAAAAGGTTTAAAAAAATTGGACTTTCAAAATTTAAATGTCATGTGTTTGTTTTATTTTTAGATTATGGGTTTTTTTTTTACACTTTTTTTTTCATTTATGTGATTTTCAATATTTTTTCTTGTTTTCTTTCACATATTTCACTTTTAATTTGTTAGAGCAGGTGAAAAGCGTGATGAAATAACACTGACGCTGATTAAATGACTTCACATCTCAGACCATTTCATGCCAATGTCTGAAGCTGTGTGTGTGTGTGTGTGTGTGTGTGTGTGTTTTCTTTTCTTTCATTTTTTGTGAGTGTAAATAAGGTGATTTCTTTTTTTTTTATATTATACTCCTTAATTCTATACGAACAGGTGAAAACAGGTGAAATAATGAAATGACATAAATGACGTCACTGCACAGAATTTAATGTCTGCAGGCTTCAGTTGCTTTTTATCTGTGCTGTGATTTAAAATATGTTCAGATTTTCATGTGAACGTCATTTGTTTTTCAATCCTATATTTTCCCCTAGTTCATGTTCCTTTCCCGCGCCTGTCTCCAGACTGTAATATGTGGTGATGATGCTGCATCACACGTCATTCGTTACAGCTCAGACGTCTCAGAACTCCAGAAACGTGTTTGTTTATTTATTCATTCAACTATTTATTTTGTGCAGCACAAACATCTTTGTTGAATTTGTTGCAGCGATGTAGAGCGTGGAAGCAGTCAGTTGGACAAAAATGTTCACGTGTTAATTCAATACTGTAGTGTTCATTCAAATCTGTCGGATTTGGCAGAAGCGCAT
The DNA here is from genome assembly GCA_028566695.1 of Bagroides melapterus. NCBI lineage: Eukaryota > Metazoa > Chordata > Actinopteri > Siluriformes > Bagridae > Bagroides > Bagroides melapterus. The sequence continues at coordinate 2,282,294 of JAOTRN010000035.1, forward strand.
CCTCCTCCTCCTCCTCCTCCTCCTCATACTCGTCCTCCTCCTCCTCCTCATCTCCAGTGTGTGCGTGTGTGTGAGTGAGTGTGTAAGTGTGTTTAGTGAGTCACATGAGTGTGTGATGTCCAATGAAGGCGCCTCTGCTCTCCTCCCGGCGCATAAAGCGGACTCACTCACACACACACGCTCAACATGGGCGAGCGGGGACGGTGTAGCAGCTGAACACCATCTCACACAACTTCACACACTCCATCTCCAACTCGTGTGTGTGTGCGCGCGCGCGTGTGTATGTATGTATGTATGTGTGTGTGTGTGTGTATTTATGTGCGTGTGTCTGGATTCATCCGAAGCTGCTGAGGAGCGTCGCCGTCTTTTTCCACACACACACAACACACACTCCAATGCTGGAGGCGCAAAGTAAAGGTAAGAACATCACCGCAAATCAGATCCAAGCCAATCAGCTCCAGACGAAAATGCAAAAATAATCTGAAATAAAATATTGAAATAAAAGAGAAATTAAAAAAAAAAATCTCACGTCTTAGGTGAAATGATGTTGATATCACATGATATTTCGCAAAGAATTCTATAAACACGTGAAAACAGAGAAACAAACAAAACAAAACAAAAAGAACAGTAACACGAATAATAAAATATAGCTTAAGAAAGTACGATTAAAATTTTGTTTAATTCTTTCTCTAATAATACATTAGTCGTTATTTTGCTTTTTAAGATTACGCCATTTTTTAGATTTCATTTTACGAAATGTATGAGGTTACAGAAATTAAGTGAATTAAAAAAGTAAATTCAAATCTTTGAACAGTGTTTTATGCTCATGGTATTTTAAGTCTGTAACTTACTGAACCAGAGTAAATTTATTTAATGATAATGATGAGACTTAAAAGCACTTTTGTACGTCGCTCTGACGTCTGCTAAATGCTGTAAATGTAAATGGAATAAAATGTAAATTTCTTCTGGACATAAAGTCAGATCAAATGTTTTATAACCTCTGTAAGAGCTTCAGCTACAAATAGTTTATATTTATAATATATCGCACAGTAAAGAAAATATTTATATACGATATTTATGCTGATAGGAAATGTTTAGGTTCGTCTGATGAATATATAATACACAATTATTTTAATGTAGCTGTTGATGTTTATTAGATGAAATATTTTGCGTCATGCAGCTATTTGTAGTTCAAAGTAAAAAAAAAAAAAAAAGTTGTTACTTTATTTATTCAGTTCTGTTACTTTATTTGTTATTGTCTACCAACAGATTATTATTATTATTATTATTATTATTATTATTATTATTATTATTATTATTATTATTATTATTATTATTATT
>JAOTRN010000035.1:2285887-2300591 GCA_028566695.1 Bagroides melapterus
GAAAGAAAGAAAGAAAGAAAGAAAGAAAGAAAGAAAGAAAGAAAGAAAAAGCATCGTGTTGTTCGTGTAAAGTATAATGACATTTATAACTTTTATACATTCAAGCACAGTGGACACAAGAACAGAATTTATTTATTTATTTATTTATTTGTCTTCTTTTCTTCTAAATATTACAGAAAATATTAAATTGCTAACAGATTAAAGATAAAGTACGTTATATTGTTAAGTTTCAAAAAATGTCTCCTCTCCAGGAAAAGAAGATTTTCATCTAGTGAACAAAATCTTCAGTTTGTAAAGTAATTTCCAAAATGCTGGGCTTTGTTCAGTTGTTAAGTGATATTGTTAGGATCTAAAGGTGTAAAGATATCCATTAAATTTAACTACTAGGGTTAAGAATATTACGATGTAAATAATTTCTCTCTCTCTCTCTCTCTCTCTCTCTCTCTCTCTCTCTCTCTCTCTCTCTCTCACCTACATACTGCATGCATTAATCTTTAAAGCTTTTATTACTCCTTTTTGTTGTTGTTGAGACTGTTGATGACCTGTGCAGTGTCCACAGGGTCAGTGATGGAGTTCACCACCGAAGAGGATTTAGAGGAGCTGTGTCCTGTGTGCGGGGACAAAGTGTCCGGTTACCACTACGGCCTGCTCACGTGCGAGAGCTGCAAGGTGCGCCATCTGTTCACCTGTCCATCATTAGCGATTTTTCTTCATTATTAAAAAAAATCTTAAAATTATTTTAAGATGGTCATTACTGGGGAAACGAGGATAATTGACATAATATGAATAACTGACATTTATTTATTTATTTATTTATTTAACACCACGCCTCTTCCACAGGGCTTTTTTAAGCGCACGGTGCAGAACAATAAGAGCTACACCTGTAACCAGAATCAGGACTGCGGCATCGATAAGACGCAGCGCAAGAGATGTCCTTTCTGTCGCTTTCAGAAGTGCCTCAGTGTCGGCATGAGGTTAGAAGGTAAGCAGACTGATTTTTATAACTGATATATCATTAAAACATCCCAACAAAATACCGACAATTCTCAACAAATTGAAATATTTCGAAATTTATGACTAATGACACAATTTAATTTAATTTCTACTGTTTTAATTTTACTCCGACATTTTTAAGTATGATATGTTACAGATTTTATCTCAGATCTTTCGATGTGGAGAATATTATTATTTTTTTTAATTTCACGCATTTTAATACCGAAGGAATAAGAATGAACTCGGATTACTCATGCTCTCGTGCAGCTTTAAATTTACAGCTTTAAATTCGCCTTAGAAATAGAAATGATGCTGTAACCGTTTATTAAAGATTTGTCTCCAATAGATTGTAATAAAGTGTTGCGTTTTTTTCACAAAATGTGAGAAAGTGCCGTTTCTATTCAATAATGTTTAACTTGTAATTAACTGGTCCTTCCTATTACCAAAGGTTTGAGAGAAATCCAAACAAAGTGACGTCATAGTCGGCAGCGTCACCAACGTAATAAAACAAACGAAGGGTCATGCTATTAGAAAAATTATTATTATTAAAATAAGTTTAATTAAAAGTGGGAAATTATTATTATTGCATTACGCTGTGAAAGAGGGATAGGGTGGAGGGTGGGGTGGCATTTTATATACGTTCTCAAAATAAATAACTGAAATGAATTAAAAAAAAAAAAAAAAAAAAAAAAAAAAAAAAAAGAAAATTATTTAAAAAAAAAAAGGTAAAAATTTAAAAAAACCCCCCAAAAAAAGAATATTATTTTAAATTATATTATTTTTATTGTAGGGGTTGTGGCCTTATATTTAGCACCATTAATATATTTCTTTCATTAATATATGAATATTTCTATCAAAACGATCCACACAAAATAAAAGTGTACATTTAAGGCTCCCAAAAAAGCAGCACATTTGTTGTGAAAGTGTACGGCCCCTTACGTTCTAAACCTCATACCATCATCCAAACTGGCTTGTCAAAAGACCATAGATCAACCTTCTTGGTAACTATGGCAACTATTTTTTTTTTAATATAGTATTTAATACTATTTAGTATCAGCTGAGGATGTAGCCATGGCAACGTTGTCTTATATGAGCACCTTTGAATCAATTCACACAAATTAATTTGAATGCAAGACTATAAAGGTAGAGTTCAGGTGCGGGGTTAAGGGGGTGGGGTTAACGCTTATGTCTTTTCTTCTGGAATCTTAGACAACTTAGTTCTTGGAAATTGTATAAATTTCCTGTGAGATCAGGCCACAGATTACACACATTATTCAATCATCTGATAGAGCATAGAATCTTTTGAGAAGAGGTCTGAGTTATTCAAAGAGTCTATGCTCAAGCACATCATGGATCATTTGATGTTTTTTTCCCCAATGCATAAATAAAATTGCCCGTCTTTGGTACATCAACATCACATCGACTTATTCTGAGCCACGTGCAAATGTACAATCTAATTTAAAATCATATTACTTATTTACTAAATCACAGACACACACACACACACACACACACACACACACACACCAGTACTCAACACAAGCAGAACTTTCGATTCATTTTATTTTCCTGGCTTCACTTTAAACAATGTAATAAAAGACTGAGATCTTTCTTGACTTCAGGTTCGTGTGTGTCTTTCGTTTTCCATTTCCAGTAGTGTTTATGATGGTGGGTGAACTGTGCAGCCTGACACAGCCTTAACTGGGCTCAGAGTGTGTGTGTGTGTGTGTGTGTGTGTGCACTCCATTCCCATGCAGGCCGTTGTGCAGAGAAGCACCTGCTTCCGCGAGTCTGTGTGACACATTCCTGAACTGCTGATAAGCCTTGCACAGTCATACACAGGATTAGTTTGGGGTGTTTACAAAAACTGGGGTGGAAAATGTCCATATGAAGAGAAATGCTTCCCTGCTGTTTGGTTATTTTACTCTTTTTTTTTTCCACTCAAAACCATGATCGGCATTTCCTGTCTCCTCTTTGATTATTCACTTCTTTGGAAATATTCTGCCTCTTATTATCTTTATTAATTTCCTTGTCCAAATGTAGGTCTTAGTAGATAAATAGATACCAATTTTTATCTCTATCTTTCTATCTTCCTCCCTGTCTCTTTTTCCAGCGGTTCGCGCTGACCGTATGCGAGGAGGGAGGAACAAGTTTGGCCCCATGTACAAACGAGACCGCGCTCTGAAGCAGCAGAAGAGAGCTCTTATCCGAGCAAGCGCTTTCAAATTGGAGCCCAACCCACCGCTAGTTCAGTCCAACCAGGTAGAGTATCCATTCCCAAGCTCAGTGCCAGGCCTGTTGCCCCCCCTCGGCCCTCCAGACTACGAATGCCCAACTGCGTGCCCCCCCTCTTTAGGGGTGGCCCTACACAGCTACGGCTCCTTCCCTGCCCAGTATCAGTACACCGCTCCGACTGTCCCTGGGAGATCCATCAAGGCAGAGCATCCGGACCCGTATTCCGGTTCTCCGGACTCATCTCTCGGATATCCGTATGCAGAAGGATGCATTCCCGCCTCACCACAGACCAGCCCTCTGAACCCAGCCGTGCCCTCACTGGTTCTGGAGCTGCTTAGCTGTGAGCCTGATGAGGAGCAGGTACTGTCCAAAAACCTTGTATCAGGGTTTTTTTATAAAATTTCCTCAAATGTGTTATTTGGAAGCAGAAACACACAGATCCCTGAAAAACCGAAACCTTTCAGTGTTGATGACATACTGATCCTATATGACATGCTCTTAAATAATAAACATGGCAGAGTTCTGCAAGGTTCTATTGGCCAATCATGAGAAACGTCAGTGATGAATTCGTAGTGTTTCATTGTCCAAGAGCTCTAACAAATCTGCAGAACACGTGTCAGTGGATCAGGTCCAATCAGACAATCACCCTGGTATTTGTTTGAATTCCCAGGTTATGTTAATGGAGGTCATTTAATCATTTAATCCTCACTGAATTTTGAACAAAATCATTCATACGTTTTACAAAGTCATGACAGAAATGTTTCTGAGATTCTCACAAAGCTTCCTGTGTCCTACACTACATCAGTCTTTCTGTATATCTCCTTTCTGATCTCTCAGGTGAGAGTGAAGATCTGCGCCTACCTGCAGCAGGAGCAGAGTGGGCGTGGCAAGCTGGACAAACCCCGCCCCTCCAGCTTACTCTGCGTGATGGCAGACCAGACGCTGTTCTCCATCGTAGAATGGGCGAGAAGTTGCATCTTCTTCAAGGAACTCAAGGTAAGATGTTTAAATGTTCTTTAACCTGAGCGATTTGTTTGTAGGAATGTGCGTCATTTAAACGCAATCGCTTAGTAATAATACACAAAAGATCAGTGACTGTGAGGCACGATGAACCTCCTTGATGTTGATCCTGTCCTAATGTGTTTTTATTCCTTTCATCGCGCAGCAATTTGCCAATTATAATTTTTAAAAATGATTTGTTTATGTCTTATACGATTTTTGAATTTTTTTTATTTGTTTATGTCTTATACGATTGATGTTGTGAACGTTTTAATATCAGCCAAACTAAATAGTTCCAGTTTGAGCAGCAACACTGGAGACTCCTTCCACAAATTCTAATTAAATATCATCACCACACTCTTTTTAAAACTTCCTCCATTTGCAGCAGCCTTATTTTGTAGCTCAAAGCTGCACAAAGAACACATGTTTAGATTAAAGAGAATGTTGAATGTCGGTGTTACATAATGTTCGGTGTTTTGACTTTGCCTTTGTCGTGACTGAATCCATTTGTTATGGGGAAAGGCTGATATTATGTCGCCAGATCCTGGACCGCACAGCTGATAACATTTCAGAACACAGAGACAAGTAGATATGAAGGTGGTATTGCTTGTGTCACCACGGAAGTGCGGTTAAACACGATAACAGCAAATCACAAGATGAACGGAAGGTTTATTCTGATTTATAATGTTTTCAGAGTGTCCCGGATCTATACAGTCATCCTGGATTACCTTGATGATGTTCTCCTTTGAGCACCTTATTGTATGAAACATACAATTTTTTTTTTTAATCAAATAAACCGTTTTATTCTTCAGAACAACAAATTTTTACACTTACAAATTAGTAACAGTTTATACATCTCAAATCCTGCAGAAAAGAAACCATGGTTAAGGTTTGGGATTGGGGCGGAGCTAGGGGCGGGGCTAATATTTGTACTTGTTTGTACATTTCTAATAAACTCAGGTTGATCATTTCTTCGCAAAATGCTAATTTAACCTTTAAGACAGTCGTGTAAAGACATTTCTTAGAAGAAAATATGGATATTTTAATGAACATGCTTTTCAACTGCTGCACTGTAAATGAAAATTTTCCTTCTTCGGCTTTAGGACAGTTACTGAGTTGCAGCTCAGAGCATAAGAGTGTGAGTGAAGCACAATAGATTTGTTGTTGCTCCGATGGAGAAAATTATACATTGTTAAGAAATAGAGCGATGCCAGCTGATACGCTTCTGCTCAGACATTTCTGATCCTCCCTCTTCAATGTTGTTGTCACGTACTGTCAAAGAAACGGAGTCATCTAACAGATAAGCTTGTGTGTTATAAGACAAAACAGATTTCTACACATCTGTTTGTTATGTCCTGAGCGATAAAAGAAAGAAAAATTCTTCTTAAAAAATAATCACGTGATATCTGCACTAGCAACATTTAAATCAATATCACGGATGCATCCATCATGGCAGCTGTGTGTTTGCATGATGTAGCAGGTGAATGTGTTTGACCAGGTTTGGCTCCCACACACACACACACACACACACAGCTCTTTCTCTGCTGTTTAATTACATTCCACACTGCAGATAGCTCAGGAATTCAGCTCTCCCGCTCCTCCAGATCTCGACACGCATTGTTCCGAACCGCTGAAAGCTTTCCCGAGGCACATACAAAAAGAGTCAGTGCTGACTGAAAGTGTGTGGTTTTTTTTTGTGTGTGTGTGTGTGTGTGTGTGTGTGTGTGTGTGTGTGTGTGTGCGTGCGTGTGAGCGGAAAGTCTGAGAGGAAAGAGTGAGTGTGTTTATCTTCTGAGGGAGATGTTGCTGAATGTCGGTGCTGCAGTGCTGATTAGACAGTGACATCGATTAAAAAAATATAGCAGAGTCCGCTAAGCACTTTAGCTATTTTTTTTAGCTGTTTACATTTTTTTAGCATTTGCATTATATTAGATTTTAGTATTTGTAAATTGTTCAGACCTTTACAACACAGTCAGTAGTTTCTTTATATCAGGCTTCTATTAAATTCGTTCAGCAGGAAAATTAGCTAAAAGCTAAATATTCTTGTTATATATTAATATAAAAAACACAAACTCTCATTTTTATGGCTACATTCAAAGGTGCTCACATGGAAAATGTGTTTTCACTGTGTTTATTCTAAATCTAACCCTAGATTTCATACAAACAGCTCACTCTTGAGAAAGTCATTCAGAGGTTGACATTTTCAGATAGTTCACGAGTTGAGAAAGACATGATGTTGACATGTCTCAGTATGGCGTAACCCAGTGAAATTCAACTAGCGGTAAATGCTAAAGTGCAAATAGTAAATAAATGTGATTTCAGAAGTGGTTTATAAACATTTTACCACAACATCTGAGGTAAATGTTGACATTCTTGATGGATTGATGAATCTTGTTTCCATGTCACTGCCCCATGATTTTGTCTGTTAAAAGACTCAAAGGCTAGCTACATCGCTGACCTCAGTCAATAGCTAGCTTATGCTTAGTGTCTGGGTTTACCAGTTGCTTAGCAACAGAGTTCTTATGATATTTATCCACTTGAACAGCGAGTTTGAAAGTTCTGTATGTGTATACAGCATATTCTTAATGAAACTTGTACACACTAATACGGATCATTTGTATTGGTTCCATTTTGAACTTTTCATTCCTATCAATAGTCAAAATACATGGGCTATTTCAAATCATGTTTAATACTGGTTACCATAGTAACACGCTATATCACGTTTTCATGGTTTTTCATAGGTTGGAAAATTCTAATAATATTATACACAGTGCTGTGATGAAAGCCTTACGTTTTTTCCCCCATGGTCTCGTACAGGTTGGAGATCAGATGCAACTGCTGCATAACTGCTGGAGCGAGCTCCTGCTTCTGGATCACGTCTTTAGACAGGTGCATCATGGGAGAGACAATACACTTCTACTCATCACTGGACAAGAGGTGAGAATGTCATTCTTATGGAAAATAAAGCCTGTTAATCATTTTGTCTGTAGAAACCAGAAAGCTTTACAGCTTGAGCCTAGCGTTCCTATCCTAGCCTAGGGGGCTTTGGAGGAAAAGGCATGACAAGGAATGTGAGGGAAGGGTGTGGTTTTAGGAATTTAAACCAGCCATGTATGTCATTAATGACTGAGGGAGTTGGGGAGGGAGTTTAACTGATCTTTTGTTATTAGCATATGTGAATATATATTAAAACTCAAAAGCTCTAAGACAAGAAAGTCATTTAAATCGTTGACTGTTCACCGAACTTTAGTCATTAACCTGCTCAGCCTCAGGCTTGGACTGGATTCACCTTCCACTCCAGATCGATTAGCCTATGAGCATGAAAAATATAAAATATAAATTCATTGTGTTCACCTGGACACACTGAGGATTTCTGACTAAATAATAATAATTAACAGTCTCTTTTACTTAGTTCTTAGCCTCATATGGCAGCATTTCCAACATTAGTATTGACTAATGAGTGTTTGCTCTTGAATAAAATTCGGAGAATGCTGCCAAACTCGTAGTGGTTAAATAAAAACGCACAGTATTTTGATCGAAAGCCTTGTGATAGGCCTAGATATATGCATTTTTACTGCTAACACTAATTAACTAGCCATGAACCAGGTTTTCTGAGAGGATTCTTAATCATATCAATACATTTATGAGTTTATTATGATCTCTGGGAGGATTTTTTTTACTATATTCAGGAATATGTTCTATTTAGTTATTAATCATTTTCTAGTTATTTTAATTGTTAGCATTAGGAGACCTTTCTATTAGTTATGTTTGCTATCTTGCTAATCTTAACATATTCATAAATCCTGCTAATTCTGGCTAACTACCTTTAAAAAAAATCTTACATAAGCCACGATTGCAGTCATAAAACTAATTTTCTGTGTGTGTGTGTGTGTGTGTGTGTGTGTGTGTGTGTGTCCGCAATCACATTGGCATTGGTCTTTAAGTTAACAGAAACAGTTCCAGGTGTTTTGTCAGTGTAATCACTGCAGTGTGTGTTGTAGGTGGAGCTTGCAGGTGTCGTATCTGACTCGGGCCTCACTCTCTCGAGTCTCGTGCAGAGGGGACAGGAACTGACACGGCGACTGCAGCTGCTCCAGGTCGATCATCGTGAGATGGCCTGCCTCAAGTTCCTCATCCTCTTCAACCCCAGTGAGTCCTGCTTTTTTGTTCTCCTACAAACTTCAGAAATTCCCAACACAAGAGAGCTGATTAATTAGGTTCCAGAACCATTTTATTTCAGTTGGATCTGTTCTGCCTCTAGATAATATCCATACTTAATTTATGGCACCTACATAAGCCTTCATGACAACTGGCATTGACTCAATACCTTTTAAAAAGATTTATTGATTAACAAGCAATTATCGCTTGTTACAAGGATTATCTCTGTCAGTTTTGTCAGTTCATCTCAGAGTAACACACTGGTAATGAGTTGTCATTGCAGTTTCTTTAAGCTTATGTCAGGCATCAAGAACAGTGTACATAGGTTTATGTCATTTAGCTAAAAATGTGTATGTACATTTATGACAGCTGTCAGGAACAGTTATGTTGGTTTATGTCCCTTATGAACAGTGTATATCAGTTTCTGTCAGTTTTCATGGACAGAGTACATAGGCTTATCTTACTTGTCATGAACAGCTTGTCGGTTTATGTCATGTATCATTAATTACTTATGTAGGTTTATGTCTCTTAACAGTTGTGAGGAACAGTTTGTGTAGGTTTATGGCATTTGTTATAATTAGTGTATGTAGGTTTACGTGAACCAGGCTTATGTTAGTTGTCATGAATAGTGTATGTAGGTTTGTTAGTTGTTATAAACAGTATATGTAGGTTTATGTCATTTGTCATGATCAGTATATGTAGGTTTATGTCACTTGTAGGTTTACATGCATCAAACTTAATTAAAAAGTTACCAAATACTGTGGCAAGTGAAATTTTAATTCTTGTTTCTATACCTTATGAGAAATCTATCGCACTTCCTCTTTAAATGAATGTTCACTCGTAAATCACATTTTGCATAAACATTCTAAATTGCATTAGAGACAAAAGAGCAACTTGAAGAACCGTTTGAATAGTGAGGAATATTTCATTAAACGATCGCTGTATGATTATCTTGTGTTAGCCCATAGAAACAAGACACCCCCCCCCATATCCCCCTTCTGGAAAAAAATTATTGGCTGCAGGGCACAAAGCGTGTAGAGGAAAGAAAATAAAAAAAAGCCTGAGTCCAAAAACATTTTCCATTTCAACTCTGTCACATTCAGCCTCTCTCGCTCCATCTGGAAATGGAAACAGGTTTATTGGGTAATTTGTGTCCTTCAAATCTATTTCAAAGTTATTCAACGTTTTAATTAGAGGTTGAATGGCTTTTCTGACGAGACCCGGCGAAGCGGGCCATTCAGTCTATTGTTATGTGCAGCAAGCACTCATTCAGACACACACACACACTCTCTCTCTCTCTCTCTCTCTCTCTCTCTCACTCTCGCACCCACACAGCACTTAAGATCAGAAATGAACATGTATAAATATTATAAATAATCACATATACACGCACGCACACACATACACGCACACACACACACACACTCAGAATTATTGGCACCCTTTAATGGATAAAAAATATTTCTATATTTATTATCCAATTTAGGTTTCCACCAAATTAATGTTTGTCTTCAGTAAGTTGGTGTATCTTATATAAGACATGTACGTATAAATTCTACACATGGTATTAAGGTTCTGTATAATCTATAGAGAGTTTATACTGTACTTTATATCTAATAAACAATGAATATTACAAATAAGTCTAATTGATTTCGATGTAGAGAATTAGAGCAGATAAAATAGAGTACAAGACAAGGGGTTTTCTTTTTATTCAAGGGTGCCGTTACTTTTTAATATTTATAGATCGTGTATTGACTCTGTGATCATGCCCAATCTGTGCAGACGTGAAGCTCCTGGAGAACCAGGCCCTGGTGGAGAGCGTGCAGGAGCAGGTGAACAGCGCGTTGCTGGAATACACACTCACCTCGTACCCTCAGCACGTGGACAGGTTCAGTCAGCTGGTGCTGCGGCTGCCGGAGGTTCGTGCCCTGAGCGCCCAGGCGGAGGAGTACCTGAGCTCCAAGCACCTGAGTGGAGATGTGCCCTGCAACAACCTGCTCATTGAAATGCTGCACGCCAAGAGAGCCACCACCATCTGAACCAGAGGTGTGTGTGCGCATGTGTGTGTGTGTGAGTGTGTGTGTGTGTGCGCGCGTGTTGGGTCACCACTGAGCTTCGTAAACTAAAGGACACTGAGAGCTTTTCTATTTCTTAAGTGCTATTAACTCCATTTCTTATGTCGTTTGTGCATCGTGTATCTAGTGGGCATGCGCCATCTTTAGTTGCCATGGAAACCAACTGAGCTTCATGATATCGTTACAATATTTAAACATCGTCTCACGTAGCGGTGGTCCTTTCCATCGTGATGAACAGAAATTATGGGATTGAGGACACACGCCTTCGTTCTTTACCCTGGCTGAAAATACTGTTACGCCTGATTCCACATTAACAATATAACGTATATCACGTTAGTCCATGTTACTAATTATCGGCACGTGTCTAGTAGCAAGATATCATTTCCACTTTGGACAGTAAAATCGCTGAACCTTATATAGCCACTGTGAGCTCCTATTTTTTTTTGGTAGTGTTATGGAATATTTTGTTTTCTTTCACATCAGCGCTTCATTCTGGTCTGATATTTCTTTTCATTTTCTTTTCCTTTAAGAGTGATAATGTTATGAAGGAGGTGAAGAAATGGGAACACAACCCAATTTCGCTTGAATCTTTCAATCCTTTGGTTCCTTACAGTACATTAACGTCGCTAACAAACATTTTTTTCCCCATTAAGTGTTTTTTAGACCAGAATGCAGTGAATTGAGCTGGGAAGAATGTTTTCAGCACTTTGACACAAAGTGAGCAGTTTTTAAAATTCCTGCATTCGTGCATTCGTGCGGCTCACTTTGCAAAAATGCTGCAGATTCTTATTTCAAAAGCGACGCGAGTACACGAGAGCAATTTGCTAACAAATACTAGGCATTCTTTTTTTCAGTCTTTTGACTTTTCGGCAAGGTTTCTCAAAACAAACTTGTTTTTTTTTGTTTGTTGCTTTTTGTTTTTCAAGTTCAAAATTTTGTTTTAAGACCCATGATCTTACACAGTGTCTGTCTGGGTAAAAAAAAAAAAAAAGAGTCAAAATAAAAAGTAAAAAAAAAAAATTCAATTACGTAAAATAAATACAAATCAAATCAAATAAATTGGAACAATAAATAGTTTAAAAAAAAACAACAACGACAGCATATGAATACAATACAATGGCTGATGAATATAAATATGGTGGTATTAATACAGCATGGAATCCATGTTGTCTTTGATTTTTGATTGTCTTTTTTTTATTTATTAATTTTTTTTTTCCGGAAACCTCTGAAATCGTCTCGGCCCGCCTGTTTTGTGTATCTTGCTTGTGATATACTGTAACGTGCTATAGAGTTTAAAATTCCTAACACATAAATACATAAGTAACCTTATGTTCAAATTTATGATAAATACATCAAAAAAAGGTAAAAATGCCCTCAGATTCATAAAGACTTATAAAATTTGAAATATCTAAACCTTTCTTTCTTGTCAGTGTATGAGTATTTCTGTATTCTGTATATTTTTTTATTTTTATTTAGTATTTCCCCCCCTTTCTACAAATTCGATGTACACTGTACATGAGCTGGGTAGAAAATGTTTGATTTTTAGGCTCGGTTTTATTCTAGAATTTTTTTTTTTGACTTTGACTAAACATTTTATTTACATGGACACTGAATTCACCTGAATATTGCTGTATATGTATAAGTCAAGGTGGACAACTGAAAAGTCGTATCTGCTTTGACCTTGAAATTTTTCAAAACAGATAAATTCATAAAAAAAACTCTCGGATAAAATGCTACAATTCCACAATGTCGAAATTGTTATAGTTACTGATCAACGGTATGTTAAATGTTTCTTGTACGTTGTTTGTATCACGGCTTAATTTTAGATTTTTTGAGGTCTTCACTGCTTTCAGTCAGAACGACAAGACAATGAGAAAAACGAAATCCGACAAACAAAACTCTTCTGTTTCGTGTGAATGCTGTGAGCGAGCTTCAGCTTTAACTTTGTCCTTGTTGGATTGTTGCAAGTTTGCATTTTTTTTTTTTGACGTATTTTCTCTTTTATTTATTGAGTATTCCCTGAAGAACACAGCACAATGTTTTCGGTTCCTCTGGAAATTCTGACACTGAATATTCGCCCCGTTTAATCCTCGGTGGGGAGTAATATTAAAAATCTATCAAGTTTGCAGTGAATAAATGTTTTCCTTTTTGTATATAAGAAGTGCAAAATACAAGAGTCAAAATCTGAACATTTTTAAGCGTGGGGAAAAATTTTGTTTGCTGAACGAGTTCTTGCATCATAAAATCGATTGGCCAGTCAGGTTCCAGTATGCAAATGAACTCCAGAGAACACTCGTTTAATGCTGGGGGCATTTGTCTATTCATAAATTCAGGATATTTTGTTGTATGTAAAATTGTATATAAAAAGTTATAAACACTTTTGTCGCATAAATATTTTTGTTGAACCGCCATGTGGAAGGATCAATTATTTAATACATTATCAGAAAAGTTATTTCATTCAACACAATTTTCAGTCTGTTTTCTTTAAAGTTTTTTTTTTATCTCAAGCGCCATATTTTTAAGAAGCTGAAACTCTCACTGCAAAAATGTATCCGAAAGGCCAATTAAGTTTCAGTATGTAGACGGACTCCAGAGAAATAGTATTTGAGAGAGAAGTAAAAGATTTGGGCCATTTGTCTATTCATGAAATTATTATTATTATTTTTTATATTTATTTTTTATTATCTTTTTTTTTTTTCTTTTTTTTTAACTGTCACATGAAAGAACTGATTATGTTTAACACAAAGAAAAGTTATTTGCTGTACGTGTTATAAACAAAATTATCAAATATATTTAAAACTATAAACAAATATTGTCAAATATGTTTGTCATGTGATGAAATTTTTTATGATTTTTTTTTAGGCTCCATTTTTTAAGAAGCTACAAATTACAGCCAAAATGTATTACATCATAAATTAGAAGGGCCAATCAGGTGCCAATATGCAAATGCAGTCCAGAGAACACTAGAGTAAGGATGGGGGAATTTGTCTATTTATAAATTCAGGATTTTTTGTTTGTAAGTAAAATTGTATGTGCTTTTTGTCACCTAAATATTTTTCTTAAACTGCCATGTGGAAGAGTCGACGATTTACAACAAAGAAAAGTTGTTTTATTTTCTGCGAAACAAATTTAAATATTAGGGTCTGTTTAACTGTTCAGGATGTTTACTGCAGCGCTGATAAAGTGAAACTAAATTTGATCAAATATATCGGAAAAATCGATTACATCATAAATTAGAAAGGCCAATCAGCTTCCAGTATGCAAATGCACATCTCACGGCTCAAAAAAAAAGGAAACATGCGATAATAAAGTTAATAAAACAGAAGGAGCTCATGGCTGACCAGAACACTCGGAGGCAGACGTAAATGGATGCGCTGGCGGTGTTTCTTATTCGTGGATATGTAATTGCAGATCTTTTCTCAACTGCTGTCCATTATTTCATCAACCACCTGCGCATCCTTTTCAACCCTTCTCTCTTTTTAAAATTCTGACAAATACGTGTTTGAGTACGTGTGCGTTTGAAGCCCCGGACAGGATAGTAGGAGAAACGCTGTGCCATATGTTTTCCACATTTTGCACAAACCCATGTTCCATTTCTATTCAATTTCATGCAGCTCGAGGATCTTTGTGCACACGCATCCTTACTGGGACTTTAATTAAAAAAAAAAAAAAAAAAGAAGAAACATGCATTTTCACTCTAGCGTTTGCGTATTTCTATGTAGAAACGTGTCGAAAACCACTCTGCTCTTTCTTTTTTTTCTTTTATTTGCTTTGTGTTTTTCTCTGGAAGAGTCTAATTGTAAAAAGAAAAAGAAAAAAAAAAACAAAAGAAAGAAAAAAAAAACAACGAATAAAATGGTGTTCTGTCCTTTCTAGTTCCAAACAGCATCAGTATTGTTGAGACGGCGGTTATTCAGAGAGACGCTCAGAGAGGTCAAGCTACGGAGCGATGAAGCTGAAGACAGAAATAGTATTTATTTAAATAATGTCAGATACAGAGGTGATATAATACGGAAATACTTCATTTACTTTGAAAGAAAAAAAAGATCTTTTGTGCTTGTCCACATTATCTGACTGCAAAGTGCTTTATTTCTTATCAAAATGTGAAATAAAGAAATGAAATTAAAACGTGGATGGCGATTCATTTATTTCCCCTAAACGTGCGTGCAGAAGACAAACAGAAGCAGAAGGGAGTGCCTGAGTGTGTGTGTGAGTGTGTGTGTGTGTGTGTGTGTGTGTGTGTG
>JAOTRN010000035.1:2338377-2358608 GCA_028566695.1 Bagroides melapterus
TCTTTTTTGGTTATTAATCCAAGATTCCAGGTCCAAAAAATGAAGCAATAAATCTATTTCCTCTTCCCTTCCAGTCACCTCCACAACTGGTGAACCACCACAGTGTTCTTGGTTGCTGCCATAGCCAAACCATGACTGTCACAGCAGTCCAGTGAAATCTTATCCGTCATGCTTCCATCAGACAGGCCTAAATTCCTTCACTCCAGGTTCTCCGGTCTCTCCCAGTATGTGCACTGAATTTCTCCATCAAATTCTCAGAACAATGGAATCTCACACATACGATATCAGTGTTTCTTGCTGCAAAAAATCTTGTTTACTAGAATAAACTCCATCTACATGGCTGTTAGTTGGGGGTTTGGATGTAATCTCAACATCTTTTAAGTATCACAGATCCAAAAATATCTGTACCTGTACCCATGACAGCAAGCATCCATGCACCTTTTCCTTTCCGAGATGGCCACAGGACCTTAACCCAACTAAGGCACTTGCGAATGTTTATATTTTCATATCTTGTTTCTTTAGATTAAACCTGACCAGGATATGTACCTAAACAGTCATCTGTTAATTGCTTAAATTTACTTCCTCCTGCACTGCCCATTCCACAAAACGTCAGACCTCATGAAAAAGTCGTGAAGAGTCGACCCTGTGCATGGATGGGAATTCTACTCATAAAGATCAACATCAAGGTTTGTGACAAGAACAGTGCACCTTTACTCTGACTTTGAGGGGGTATTACCCTGACTTTGTGGGGGCATTCAACCAGACCCTGACTCTGGACCTTGCTCCGGATGGTCACACCTTGCTTCTTTATTCTGAACCCTTCCAGGTTAAGAGGGTTTGGTGGTTTCTTGTTTTGGGGGGTCTTGCTTGCAAACACTACGCTTAATCTTGGGATGAGTTTTCAGTGACCCCATTTCAGCCAAGGTAAGAGAGGTCTTTTGTTTAAGGTAATTCCAAGGACCATGAGGAGACCATTCCACATCCCCTTCCATTCAAAATGGCAATCATTGTTGCCAAGTGGTTGGGTGGATTTTGGATAAAATGATCAAATTAGTACTGGTGGGTGTTGGCCATGAAGGAGACTGGTAATTAATGTCCTATGTGAAGTGTTTAAAAATGTTTTTGCCCAATGTCCGTCTATGGCATGTTTGTTGGGGTGAGTGTGTGTGTGTGCCCATGTGATGTTGATATCTGAAGTTGTGGGCCTGTTAAAGGACACTTGTGCATGTGGCTTTTGTGGTGGCGATGGGGTGGTGGTGGAGGGGAGGGGTGCAGGGTTAGGGGACTAGCAATGAGTGAAAATAGAAAATGGAAAATTCCTGGGTGAAGTGCAGCGGTTTGTGATCAGGTGTGAACTGCGGCAAGATCAGAGCAAGAGAGAGAGGAAGGGTGGAGCTGACGGCTAGACAGCTGCTCAAATCCACTCCAAAGAGAGCAGCCGAAAAGTCACGACAGCTCACAAAGGCCTCGTGCATGGTTATTGCAACATGCGGTCTGGCACGTCGAGGACTCGATGATAAGCTCAGAACTCCTTTTCACCAATAAATTATTAGGTCATTTTCGTACCAAAAATATTCTCAGAAAACATTCCACTCAATTCTCGCTGCTGCATTTTTAACGTTAGGTTTTATTTTTGTCGTTCTTTCTGGGTGGGGCACGGCAGAGTGTCTCTGAGCTCAGACTCTGTGGAGGTGTTAATGTGTGAGAAATGCAGAGAGATGTTTCATGGGCTAATTTTATCGGAGGGAATTTCCAGCGATTGGTCGGAGAGAGCAGTTTGTCGTCGCCAAAAAAAAAGAAACCCAGTTCTTGAGCTCAAGAGATGTACCTGTTAAACGCATAAAAAAATATTAAATTAGAAGCATTTATTTAGAGACTAGTAGAGAAATAAATAAAACTATTCCTATAGACTTATATTCACTTTACATACACTATGTATTATGTCACACATTATATAATTAATTTGAACTTGTTTAGCTAGCTGCATCCAAACGGTAATGAATGTATTGCTAATATTTTTGATATTTCAACCAAAAATATGATTAGACATGGTGTTGTATCAGAGCAGGGTGGATATATGACACCACTGACCGTAACAAAGCACTGACACTGGAGACTCCTTCTATAGAAGTTGAATAAAATGTCAACAATTACACAACAATTTTAATCTGTTTAGCATCCGAACACACACATATTGATTGAAACCTGTGATTGGTCTATCATTGTCAGATTACTGATCTTCTGACCAATCAGAATCAAGAACTGTTCAACGGTATGAAGTCAAGTTAAGGCAAGTCCCACGTTATATTTGTCCGAACCTATAACGTAGTGCTGTAGGACTTCATCTCAGACCCCCAATGCAGATTCAGTCTTATTCAGAAACAGTAAAAACAGGCAGAACCGGGGGAAGGGACAGTCTCAGCTAGCGTGTCCACAATCACTGAAACATCTGTGTTATTTTTAAGGAGCAAAATGTCAGCGTGCAAGACTCAAGGAACGTGTGTGTTTCCGTGTGTGTGTGTGCGCACATGGCTGGACCTGAGAGGTGGGGTCAAAGCCAGATGAGCGTGTAACGTTGACCACTTTGAGGAGAATGCTCTGTCGGATGAATAAGCATCAGGATTTCAATCATGCTGAACAACATTAAAATAAATCCTAAATTTTCAGGTATTACAAAGCAACTTGTGTTGAAAACAAATGTGCTTTTAATTGAACATGCCTGAAAAACAAAGAAATATCTTTTTAAAAAATGACCTCCATATAAAAAAAAAGTCATTTATTAGAGATTGGTTCTGCTCCAGGACAGAAGTGACCGATGTGTCCCAGCGGAGACGTAAGTCCATTCGATAAGGCGGCTCAGAGATTTCATGGCCTCGGTGAAGATTCATGGATTCGTCAACCTTCACATACATTTGATCACACAAACGTTCAATAATATATTGCTTTGGATAAAAGTATCAGATGTAATGACTTTCAATTTACAATATATTACAGAAGATTGATACAATTTAAAAATACAAGTACTGCCTTATTTATTGTACAATATTGTACATTTTTACAAGTATAGTTAAACAAGTAGTTAAATCTCATTTACAAGTGACCAGTGTTTTAACATCATGTTAAGTCATGGGTTTGGCTGATTCATTATTAAAGTACACATCTGATCAAGAGGAGAAAGCTTATTATCTACATATCAATATTTATATACAATTATTATACATTATTTATCCAAAGAACCGTACAGTATAGCTTTTAGCTTAAATATACATTTTCAAAGCTGTGATAAGTAGCGGTGAAATCAAATGAAATGAAATAAACATGGGAAATAAATTTCCTTGTGGTACGAGTTTGACTTAATGGTTCAATGGGTTGTCACTTTGGGGAAATTTTACATGTAGAAGCCTACACAAGTGGGTTTCCTTCTTTAGGAAGCTAACTATATCTACGGAACCATTGGGTTTAAATTCGCCTCCAAACATTCCATGCTAATTTCTAAAAGAATCATTTCACTGTAGCAGCAGTTCTCTGAAACTCAAAATTTTCTTCAAGATCACACCAGAACTAGGAGCATCCATAATTATCTGCTAATATTTTGACTAACACAGTACAGTTTAACTACCTGTATGACGTGTTAGGCTAGTCAGCATGTTACATTGTTATCTTAGCTTTGCCATCACACGAAAAATATCCAGTCTGTCCGTTAAATGGATTCAAATTAGCAGAATATTACAAACCCAGATTGACGGTACTAAATCAAAGACATCACAGGGTTTGGATTGAGACGTGTCTTCTCTCATTGCCCCTAGGTGTTGTTAGGGGGTAAAGGGCTAGGCCTCATTAGGGATCAAGGGGGTGGGGGAACTAGTTCAAATTTATTGCCTGTGTCAGCTGTGTCAAATTTGGCAAGCTCAAATGGTCAGCTTGCAAATGGCTGGGGTAAAACTAAGGGTCAGCAGCAGACCCTGTAATAATTAGCCATTTATTCAGCGTGAGTCTTTTTATTAGCGGAGAAATCTTCACACCAGTAATGCATTTATACAAGCATCAACTCATACCCAGGTATGTTCCGTGAAAAATCAGGCCCAATTAAACAGATCTGTACGTTCAAGAGGTCAACCAATGAGCCAGTAAGAGCAAAAAATAGCATGGCAATGAGATCGGGTTCTTAATTTTTCCTATTCTCCACCCATTATCTTGGTTACACGTTCCCAAAGTTAATTTTTTTCCAACAAACAGTGGACCACCCACTTTTTCAAAGCTTTGTCTCTATTTTTGTGGGGTCAGAAAAGCCAGTTGTTCTTGATGCCAGTTGTATTTTACGATGTGGTTTAAGCTGTTAGACCACCAATCGACCTATCACTTTGCGTCACTGGGATGCGGAAACCGCTAGCTGGTGCTAGGTAATGGCTAGGATAAAACAAAGAACCCACCAGGAGCATGGCAAGGACAATGAGCACAAGCCTTCCCTAATGTAATTCTGCTCTTAAAAATGATGTTTTGATTATTTTTCAACATTTTTCAGTCTTTTTTTTTTTGCTTAAAACAAAAGCTAGCAACATATCAGCAAAATGTTGTAAACTGTTGCCTGTGTGTATGTTAAGGAGTTTTATTGTGTTGAGTGAAGAAGATGAGAAGAATGCAGGTGAACCGCGAACCATGATCTCATGGGTCACTGATGTTCCCATTGGACAGACCCCAGGTTGTGCTGGTTGACACCTACAGATACCTTGGTGTCCATCTCGACAACATGCTAGACTGGAAGGTCAGCACAGAGGCTGTGTACAGGCAATGGATGAGCAGACGCTACTTTTCGAGGAAGATCTTGTTCTTTCATATTTGCAGCAATCGTTTTCTTTGCGGCAGTATGCTGAAGGAGATGCATAAAACCCTCAACAAACTGATCAAGAAGGTTGGGTGGTTCTTGGGCTGCTCTCTGTGTGGGTCTGAGGTGGTGGTGGTGGAAAAACCACTCTGGACAATACAGAACTCACCTTCCATGACCTACTGTTTAAATAGTGGTGTTCCCTAGGTAGAAGACTCATTCAGCTCTTATGTAAAGAACCAGAACACGAAGTCACACTTTTTTTTTGGATAATGCATATCCATATGCACTGTCACATTACATCTATTCATCTATCTTACACCTTAGACATGGCTGACTAGCAAGAATATTGGAATCTGATCCAATCTGAAAAAACACACTGGATATTTAGGTTTGTCATAATATGGCAGCTAGCGTGTTTGTCATCAGGGAGATGATTCAGCTTATGGCAACAGCTCAAGCTGAAACGTCTCCATGTTGTAATCATGTTTTTGGAACATCTAAGAGTTTTAAAGTGTAAAGAAGGAGAAATACTCTGTGGTTGTATTCTGTATTCTGAGCTCTGAGCTAATCTGCTGTTGTTGCTAGGTGCTTGTTGGGTTATTTCCATCATGGAGTTAACACCAGTAAAACTAGCCGAGACGCAAATAAATAAGATCAGGTTGCAGGGTCTTAGATCTCACCGACACTTTGTAAACAAAATGAGAGCTAGGGTGAAGAAATGGGTAGACAGGTAGAACCCATCACCTCTCTCTTTTTCTCAGCCGCTTCCAAAAGCACACGTCCGCCACCCTCGGCATCCTGCTGGGTCTAAGAGGAACTCAGCAGTAGCGCTAAAGCTCTCTGTCCTTTACACATCCTCAGCTGTGGGATGTGGGCCAGAGTCGAATATCTGGTTCTGTGTTGGTTTAGGAGGGCGTGGCTGCTTTAAAGCACAGGTACTTATCACGTTAGAATGGTTTAGGAAGCACGGTATTGAACCCTGAGGACCGACTCAGACTGAGGTTCTGTTAGGACAAGGCTGGAGATTATTTGCGTAAAAAAAAAATGGGTAACATGAAACATTTTCTCAATACTTTCAGATACGCCCTCAGGTATTTAATACCATAAATCAAACAGCAGGAATCTTGAGTTTTTTGTAACCCACAGAGTTTTCTCACATGTTTTTAACACATCTGAT
The DNA here is from genome assembly GCA_028566695.1 of Bagroides melapterus. Lineage (NCBI taxonomy): Eukaryota > Metazoa > Chordata > Actinopteri > Siluriformes > Bagridae > Bagroides > Bagroides melapterus. Next base: position 2,344,380 of record JAOTRN010000035.1, read on the forward strand.
GGTTCACACCCATGAAACGTCAGTCTGGCTTGTTTATCAAGCATTGATCTGTCCTCCTCCACCAAATACAAACTGATGGGTGGAGAACACGCCAATGGCCATCCCATCACAAATGACGCGCTAACAACCGTGCAAAGAGGAAATCAGCTAAACCGCAGTGATTAACTGAGTTTCGTATCTCATCAGATAAACGAATTAACATCTTAAAATTAATTATACCTATGTAATACCCAGCTATTTGACCATTTACGTACTAACATATACAAATACCTTCTTAATGCAATCTCTAAATCATAAAAGCAAACGTTTAGATTAAAAAATAATCTTAAGGCAACAGAATCAAACAGTGATGGGAAATCCTTTGAAGGGCCTAGTGGTAGTCCCATTTCCATACTCTTTAGCAAGATAGCACTAATTGCTGGGAGGCATCTACTAAGAATGTGTCGGAAAGTGAGCATCCTGTTAGCCATGTAGCGTGAAGCCCCGATGTTGATTCCAGCATAAACTAACAAAAGCCAGCTGGACGCCAATGATTAAAAGGCCCCATTGTTTCCTTATTAGGGGCTGCCACGTTAGCAAAAGGTGTGAGCCGTGGGCCCTGACAAACATCAGCTGCCCCGCCCCTTCCCGATGGAAAAAGACTCCAAATCTTTAAATACAGTGCATGGCGATGATGACCTTAATTCATCACAGCTGATTTGAAACGATGGACTTTAATCATCCATGAGAGCGGATCGAAAATCAGAGGCCGGGGCGAAACTGACAGTTTCCGCTCACATCAGAGGCCACGTTTGTAATCTTTAAGCTGTTTTACTTTCGTGTAAATGAACCACTTGATTGCTGTATTTAAAGATTTTATGATACTTTTAAAAATCTGACTGGACATAGTATACTTGATTATGACTCATTTAGTTGATTCTGTGACTCTAATTTGATTCTTTAAATGAAACCTGGAAAGTTCTGACCAATTTGCTACTCAGCATCAGTCAACCAGTGCAATGTTTTTACAGTGTAGTTCTTATTACATGAAGTTAACTCGTTTCATCTGTGCTGAATTTATCTAGGCTTACTTTACCTCTGAGAATTCAGAAACAGTGTAAGATAGCAATCCTGATGCTTTATGAAAAATAAACAAACAAAGAAACTAGCATTCACACCAGAATTTTTACTAGCTAGCTAACGTTAGTACTGCTTTCCCTCCAAAATCACATTACACCAGCGACGTAATCAGGTTGTATTCACCCAGTGTTTGTCCCACCGAAAGAAAATACAGAGGCAAAGGTTCAGTTCTGGGGACCAGAGCGGGCCCTAAAGCATCATCCGGGGTCAGCCATTTTTAGAAAATGACACCTACTGAGGCGTTAACTACTGAGTTACATAACCCTGTTTAAATAAAAAAAAAAAAAAATGAAAACTGTTATTAATCTCAATACAAATCTGCAATTTGAATACAATTAGAATAAGCAAATTATAAAATTAATAAATTCAGCTTTTTTTGTTTTGTTTTATTTTGTTTTGTTTTGTTTTGTTTGCATTATGGAATAGAGCATAAACATTTTATAATCCTGTGTTTTATACTATATCATTGTTATGACTCACATTATGGTTCTGAGAGTTCTAATATATATTATATTATTTCTGAATTCTTAAATGAATAAATGAATAAATAAATCTTTAGACATCCTTTTAGAAAGCTACAAGGTTTTGTAACAGTGCACATATTAAAAAAAAAAAAAGATTACTAATTAATTAGGGTGTGTGTGTAGGGGGGAGTGTGTGTGCATGCATATATAAAAAAAGAAACCCTGATTTGGGTGCATGTAACTTACACTAATACGTTAAGCGTTAAGGGGCGTGGTTTGAAGCACCATTGGTTTGCAGTGACTTCAGTCTGCAGACCTGTCTGGATGTCTGTCATTTCGGTGCAGTGAGTGACCGGAGACGTGTCGCGCGCTTTAAGAACCGGAGCACGAGCCTGCATACCGGCACAGCCGTGGCACTATGAGCGCGTGCCGCCAACACAAGTCAGTTAACTAACGCACACCAATAACACGGAGGCACCTACAGCATACGATGGAACCGCACCTCTGTCTACGGACGAGTTCTTCTGATTTCGGCTCGGGATTCGGATTTATCGATTCGGCTTTACTCTCTCTCTGAGGACACTGTATTTATTAGTAGCTGATGGATTTGAATCTGATCTTTTAAAGCGCGAGCTTCTGGATTACTTGCTGTTTTTTTTAACATTATTTTCGTGGAAATAATCTCAAGAAGATGTATGGAATTAACCAGCGCTGTTTTTACTTGTAAGTACAAAAAAAACGACCAGATCGCCTCGGAGTAAAGTAAATGTTTGATATAAAGTTGTTGCTAAGTTGTAAAGTCTGATCTTTTCCATTCTTGCAGGTCTTTTCACTTCTTCGTGGTCTGGTGCCATGCACAGGTAAATATTAACACTCTAGATATACAATACAAAGGTGAACTATAGAGAATTTATCCGAGTGCATTTCATTTTGGAGTGTAAATAAATGTAGTCGGATTTATAAAAGTTATCATTGAACACTATTTATGTCGTGTATATGGTCATAACTTGGTTTTGTTTTCTGGAGAGATTATTACTATGTTTAGCATGCAATTACATTTCTACATATTTAAATTAATCTGCTATTTTTGCATGACGTCATAGTAGCGTTGCTCCTTTGCGTGTAAAGACGCACAGTGTCAAAACTATTATAATATTTATACGGTGCTTGCATATTATACGCTTCCTACTGCTTTACTTTACGCGTGAAATCCTCAGAATTAAGATAACCAACAAATAACTGTATAACTTAAATTAAGCGAGTTCGTCTGTATATATTTGTTTGTTTACTTGTTTGTTTCTTTTTGCATTTACCGTGAAAGTCAGTGCTGTGTAGGCTTAGGGAACGAGAGCCAGGGAGAAACGTGTGATCTTATGTTTTCCCTTTACGTGAAAAAAGGGGGAGAATGAGCCTTCTCCTGATTTTAAGCAGCACGTGAGGGAGCAGGGCGCGCAGACGGATGAGCTCAGCCGGCGGCAGGTGCGCGTGTACCAGCTCTACAGTCGCACCAGCGGGCGCCACGTGCAGATCCAGGGCAAGCGCGTGAGCGCCACCGCGGAGGACGGTAACACTTTCGGTGAGCGTAATCACATTTCGGGTTGGGTTTCGGTGGAAGAGCCGCTACAGAGCCTCTATCGCAGCGCATAAAGAGCCTTGATTAGTTCAACGTAGGCAAAGAGCGCGCGCATAAAGACCGACAAATATTTCTCTAATTGCTTGTCTTTGTATTGTGAGAAGCGCTAATGGACTTTAAACATCAAAGTAAACACAGACGCGCGCACGCGCTCAGAGATGGACTTGTTATACCGATGGTTGTTATACCGTCTATACATACCTGCAAATCATCACAAATCTGTAAATAGTTATTTTTTAATAACACAGATCCACACCAATAGGTAAACTCTTTAACAAAGGGTCTAATAAAAGAAAATCACTCTTTATCTTCCTTAAAACACTCCGAAAAGTAAGCTAAACTTTAGCTTCATTAAAACAAGACTCTCAAGAGAAAAGCTTCTTTGAAGAACAATCAAAATGACAAATAACAATTTAGCCGCTTTAAAGAACACCCTAAAAGGTTTTGTGGTTGTGAATAAACTTTTCTTTTCTTCCTTTAGGAACCATTTAGTATGTTCTTTAAGAATAAATGATTTACTTCCCAAAAGAAACCTCTGAAACGGTTCTGTTGGGTGAATAAACTTTTAACGTCCTTAAGAAGGTTCTTTATAGTGAATAAACTTTTCATGTTCTCGTTAAAGAACACACAAAGCGGTCATGTAGATGAATAAACATTTTAACTTTCACAAAGAACACAAAGAGAGAGTATATTACCTTTTCAACTTCCTTAAAGAATCTTAGAAAGGTTAAATACGGGTTGCGTTTCTGGAGCTTCCTTGAAAAACGATCTTGTTAGATGTTACATAAAACCCTACAGCAGCATTAAATGGGGTTTCTGGAGAACCCCGTCATGCATACTGCATACTATTTCCTGCTCTAACATACAGTACGTGATTCAAGTAATCAGCTAAATAACACATTTTCAGGCACCTTTGGGATTTCATTGTACATGTAATTAAGCATTTTTCCTATAATGTTAGATTCAAAAAGTTTCTCACAATTCTATTTGTTTACTTCAACAATCGTTCTTCAATGTTCTTCAAATATCATGGCAGTAACAGTTTGTGTGTGTGTGTGTGTGTGTTTTTGTGTTGCAGCCAGGCTGTATGTGGAGACGGACACCTTCGGCAGTCGGGTTCGGATCAAAGGAGCCGAGAGTGGACGGTATCTGTGTATGAACCGGAGAGGAAAGCTGGTGGGAAAGGTACACACTAACATCATGACGTACACACATTGGGCTCAGCTACGCTCCTAAACAGTGTTCTTTAAAGGGTTTATTGGAAAGTTAAGAGCTTTTTGTTTTTTAAAAAAAAGTATACACAAACAGTATACCAAGAATTAAGACGCTTTATCTAAATGTTACAGGTTCTATATGTATAGAACAAATTAACGTTATTATCTGAAGTTATTTTGAAGAGAATGATTTGAAGTCATGTCACACACTAAATACACACACGCTTAGATAAAAAGGGTTTTTCATTGGTTCTTTAAGTGTTCGTTTGTTTTAAAGAAGGGTTCTGTTTCATGAGTGAAACTAAATTTCCTAATGCAGGTTTGGCTTAGAACCTTCTTGGAATATAGAGTTTCATAATTTCTTCAGAGTCTACAGAAACGATTAAATAAATCTTTAAAGAATATTGTCCAGCATTCTTTCCATAGGAGAACGTCGGAGAACGTCAGAGAACGTTCCATACTGTAGACGTTGTTGGAATTTGATGAAATATGAGCAGAAGGATTGGGATTATTCTGTTATTTCTGTTATTTATATTGAATTACAATCGAAGGTGTTCTTCATTGGTTCCTGAAGGGTTAACTGGCTAATAAAGGTTCTTAGCTTCCTAAAATGGTTCTACTGTGACTGCTTTATTAAGAGCATCTTCTAGTAGCTGAAAAACACACTGTTTAGAAAAAAAGGTTCCATATAGGACCTAAAGTGGAAACATTCTTAAAGATTGTTTGGTGGTCTGAGTTTTAGGAGGGTAAAGAACCCTTGATGACTTAACCAACCTTTTAAGAACCCAACAGGAACCATTTATTGTGCATACCCAGTCCAGACGTATAATTTGCCTCAATTTGTTCATCAGATTAAGGGTTCTTCATGTCTGCTTCAAAACTTTCTGAAAACTTTCTGTCTTAGAAATATACAGAGGAACCCATAAACGTACTGTGGAGCTTGTTTCATGGGTTCCTGCTTCAGGTTCTTTGGTTTCTAAAGAGGTTGTTACTTTGATTGTAGAATTCTACACAAATCTGTGAGAGTTCCCTTCAGAGTAATGGATAGAACCTTATTATTCAGTCTGTAGTGGTACCCATGATGATGTTATGATTCTTTTCTTCCAAAGAAAATCCAAACAGAACCCTTTAGGTGCCTGAGAACACTTCAAGAACCTTTTCTAAGAAAGTAGCAGGTACCAAGACAGAACCAAGAGTAATTTGGTTTGGGATGTATTCTCAGGTGCACTATAGAAGTGACGATGAACGGCAGTTTATACTTTTTTCTGTATTTGGAACATAAAAAATATTACAGGGTTCTGCATAAACCTTTACGAGTTCTCCCAGAGGAAGAGTGAAGACCTTTTTATGGATCTTTTTGATTTCTCAGAATGTGAATTTTTTACTGGTTTAGAAGAGTTGATGGTGAACTTGTCTTTACTGTGGCCTCCTACAGGAAATAGTGCCACCTGCTGTCAGGGTAAAGAATCTTTACCTACATACCATAGACTCCAGATAGGTGTTGCTAGGTGTAATGTGGAGTTTTGTAGGCTTCCACACATGTATCCAGTTAGTACGTACTGGTAGACTCTCAGAAAAAAGGGTCCTTCAATGGTTCTTCATGGATAAATAACCTATACAGAGAGCCACATAACCCTCTGGTTTTTAAGCTCCCAGGTTCCATTAAGTACACGTTCTGTTAACAACAGTGTTGTTGGATTCCAACCAAAACCAAAATATACATGATAAGTCTTTTAAATAAATAAATTAATATATATAAAGAGGTTCCTCATAGAATGAAAGGTTTTAATCTTCCTCAAATGGTCATATGAACCACTGGAACTCTGTAATATAAATTTGTAGGACGATATCCAGGAGTAAAAAAAAAAACGTGTTAAAAAGTAAACTCCTTGTCAGATCACAGGACTTCATTTGACTCGCTGTTCCTTAAACACTGTGTGGTATAATATCATCTATGGTCATGTTCCTGTAGGCCAACGGCAGAGGCAGGGACTGCATCTTCACCGAAATCGTCTTGGAGAACAACTACACCGCCTTCCAGAACGCCAAGTACGACGGCTGGTACGTAGCCTTCACTAGGAAAGGGAGACCCATCAAAGCCTCTAAAACCAGGGAGAACCAAAGGGAAGTCCACTTCATCAAGCGGCTCCACAAAGGTCCGCTGCCCTTTCCCAACTCGGACCGAACAAAACATTTCGAGTTCATTAGCTTCCCTCCGATCCGGAGAGCCAAACGCAACAGGAAATCGCACACGGCTTCCTAACGCTGGGCCCCACAGACCCACAGACTGATTTTTTTCTTTTTCTTTTTTTTTTTTACAACAAGACAGAAGAGGAAGCTATATTTTTGATATTTTCATAGTTAACAAATATAAAAATGCCCCCAAAAAAAGAGAGACTGGACTCGTTATAAAGGGGAGACTTGTACATATAAGAGATGATGTATATATTTAATAAGCTCGGAATGTTTGTGTGAGTCGTGTGAGCGCTTTGTGAAGAGACGCAGGAGACGTAAATAAATGAGATTATAAAATCTACAGCGTGACGCTTTTTACTACGCAGTATCCATCAGCGTTTATAGAGATGATTGATGACCACAGACTTTATTGACAATGTCTCTGATGATGAGATTAGATAAGAGGACTTCAATCTAATATCTGTTAATATCTCCACAGCCAAAATATCACTGCTGAGCAACGTGTTGCTTCATCACAATTACCGCTGTGTTCACATCAGCAAGCAAGATATTGACAGCTAACCATTTATTTTCTCGATTCTACTCAAATGATCAGTCGAACGATCCCTCAGACCAACTTGATGGCACTTGTGGTCGATATAAAAATAGCAAGAAATAGCAAATAAAGTAAAGGAATAAAAATAAGTGATGCTTGTGAATATGAACATAAAGTCATATAAATTATTAAATTGAAAATTGTGCAATTGTGTAAAAGTCTGGATGAGGTAGTGGTGTTGTGAGAGAGGGTCCAGGCTCTAGGTGTTCTCCTGGTTGAGGGTCCGAATGGCTAAAGGGAAGAAGCTCTTCTTCATTCTCTCTGTGTTCACCTTCAGGGTGTAGAAGCACTTCCCTGAACACAACGAAGAAACGAGTCCATGTTTGGGATTGTTGAGATCTTCCTAGCCTTAGTGCAGCAGGGCTTTGTTGTAGATAGACTCCAGGTCAGGGAGCACAGTGTAGATGGAACGCTCACCACACTCTGGAGAGGCTGTTTCGATCTGTAATTCATGTGGAGTTTTGAGAAAGTAAAAACTTTAAAGGCAGGTATGAGTTTCGAACCACTTTGTAGCTTGAATGCGGCATTTATTAATGCAAGATAAATAAAACCTGAATCTCATCATGTATGACGGTGAAACAGATGGACCTGACGGAGATACATCATGGGCACAAAACAGCAGTGTGTGTATATATATATATTCCAGGCCTGGGTGAAATGAAGGTGAAATACATAATTAAATAAAGGGCACTTCTGACAAATTAAAAGAAAATGCCAGGTGCCCGAGCACCCAGAGCCTCTCCAACACACCCGGCAGGCATTTTATCATTAGTGATAACATTCCAATGGCAACATCTAAACCACAAGCTGTTATGTCTTCATTGGGATTAACAGCAAAGCAGCTGCATGATGCATATAATCAGCACTTAAGTCTGATGATCCGATATAAAGACCAGTATAATTTAATGTAAACTTCTGCCTAGTGTTGAATCTGGCACTGAAATCAGACATCGGCTATATGATGGATCAGTGCTAATGAAATAATAATGTCAAGACCCAGAGAAAGAGAAGGGTAAACATTCCAAACTATTTTTAATCACCCAGAAACAACCTTCGTGTATAAACTATGTAGCTGTGAGGATTCTGAAATAGTCACATCGATTACAGCCCAATACATTTAAATGTAGCTTTCTACGATATTAACTGTAATTATTAAGTGACTCCATGTTGTTCTGTCATTAAAAATTGTACCTGCTGGAAAATTGCTGGGGTTTGAGAGGAATAAAATACTTCAAGTAAATACCGAAGTCAGTCTTATTTTTCAGCAGTAATTCCTGATATTGTGATTGGGGGAAAAAATGAAAATGGTCAATAATGGGGAAGACGAAGACTGATATGCTTCTAGACAACCACAAGGTGGCGACACACTCACACTGTGTGTGACGAGCCACACCTCAGTAAAATGGCGGCCTCTGTTTTGGGTGTTGGCATTCGATCATTCATTAAAATAGCTTGTGGGTTTGTTTTGTTTGTTTGTTTGTTTGTTTTTTAGCATGAATTGATTTCAAGATATAAACTCAGATTTTGGTGAAATCCAGCCCATAGTAATTATGATACTGAATTTATATACAGTTTTATATATCTGCATAACGCTAGCACTAATTTGCATACAGCCCATTGGAATCCTTCCTGTATTGTTCAAAACGTTTGTACTGTTAGATTTTTACTTGTGAGCGTAGTAAAATGTAACCTGATCGTCTTTTCCGTGAGATATCATGTCACCAACATGTCTATGGCTAACCGGTTTGTTCGGTTAGCAAGTTGTTTTAATGATTTTCCTGGTCCAGGACCTTTGTTACTTTTGCCACAGTATGTTCAAGATATCACGTATGTTCCAAGATACGAAGATGCTTGATTTTTTCCAGATTTATACGTTCATCAGTATGATTAAGATGACAGCACTGTGAACCAGCTCTCTACACTGATGAACTGGGTTGCTGACTTTAACATATAGTATGCAACAGGAGCAAACAATGAAGCAGTGTTTTCACCAAGCCACTCATTTGCATTGTAAATGGCCTTGAGGATGGATTTCATCCTGGAGATGATCATGTGTCTCCTGAGAAGCAGTACGTTGTTGCTGTTTGCTGTTTAGCTAGAACGACCAGCAACTAATAATAATATTAATACTCACAGTTCAATTGTCACAAAGCAGCTATACAGAAATCAGGATCCCAAATGAAAACACAGAGGCAACAGTAGCTAGACAACATGAGGAAGAAACCCTTAGAGGAACCATACTCTAAAGGGAACTCATCCTCTTCTGGGTGACAGATACAGAAGAGGTGTGATAATAAATCATCAGTTTATAAAGGTGTTGAAGACCAAAGACAAACAGTACTGACAAACTGAATGTGTTTATATAATTATGAATACTAATTCTGGGATAAGTCTTTATGATTTCAGGCGCAGTTCTTGACTCTAATAAGGTGTCTCCTCATAGTAAACTAGCATAAGCTAAACGTTAACATCAATTTCTCTACAATATTATACTCCTAAACGTTAATTTTTTTCAATTCTCTGACCTTCCTGTGGTTTCATCCTTCATGATGTTCCTCCATGAGGATTGCAGTACAGGAGCAGGGTGGAGGAGAGCGAGTCCAGTCCCATTAATATCAGAAGCAGCCTCCTGCCGCTAAATCCCTGGGGAGAGACCAAGTGCTTGGAATACTAATGTCACTCAGCATCTCAAAAGGTCCTGGTCAATTTGAAATACAAGAGAAGAAATTTCATGGTGGGGATGGTAAGGTCCAAACAGCAGCATGGTTGAAACTATAGCCATGTCAGGGCTGTTTTTTGTTTAACTAGCAAGATTTTCCGAACACCTCATCAAATTACCTTAAAATGACCATTTCACAAGTGAAATAAGCTACTTATATATCAAAATGGTGTCGAACCAAAAACTCTCTTCAGGGAATGGAGAAAGCTCATCTTAAAGCTAACGTTCTCACACAGAAACAGAAAAAAAACAGTCTAGTTAGCTAGTTAATTGTGTGTGCGTGTGTGTGTGGGGGGGGTGTCATTGGCTTTCTGATGTTATTGTTGTTGTTTGGCTGAGCTAGTTTTCATCAAAGATTATTGAATTTATCATCTAAGATCACTAATTAATCTGAAAGGGAATGAAACTCAGAGATGGCATTTACATACGAGGGGGATGATGTTGACCCTTTGACTACGGTGTCCCTGCACAGCTTGATAATCAATAGTGGATCATTTAAACTGACTCTGGTGGTGGTGGTTCAGAGCAGAAGGTTGAGGGTGTGGCAATGTCTGACATCATCTAAGCAAAGGACTAGATATCCATCGATGAGCTTTTTTCTATTCATTGCTTTGAACTGGCTTAGAAATAACTGGTAAAGTCTGTATGGTATTCATTCATGCTCTAGTTGTATTGTATATTTGCACACTCAAATAAAGACACATCCTTTTTCTTTGAGTCAGCCTCTGAGAACAATGTCAGACTCCGGTCCAGTGGCTAACGTAATAATAGATGCTAGATCTTCAGAGGATTGTTCAGTGTGTGTTTGTTGTGTGTGTGTCTGTGTGTGTGTGAGAGAGAGAGAGAGAAAGAAACAGCCTGAATGGCTTCTGAAAGGGAAGAAGTGAGTGTTTGTGTGTTCATAGCAGCTGAGTCAGCTTTGTGTAAAAGAAGCTATCCTTCAGGGAGCACGGTTCTGACTCACTGTTAGCTAGCTAGCTCCCTCAAACACAGGGCTGATGAGAGGGGGATGGACAAAAGCTTTAGACTGCAGCAAGGCTTGGCACAGCTACATGGGCAGATTTTTTTCCAGACACAAAGTGCCCTTATTTTGATTCTTAGCAGATCAGGAAAACAAGTAAGACACTACACACTATACTATGTGATAATGTCTCAGCACACAGAGAGCTCCAGTTATTCATGGTCAGATTTTTGGTCTTATTATTATTTAAAGAGCAGTCTAAATGATCCCTGCTGTTTCACAACTCATATGTGTGTGTGTTAGTCCCTGCAGGCTTTGTGTATGACAGTGTGAAATGGAGCCTGATACCAGTGTGGACTTCCCCTGGAGACTGCACATGCTCCATGAGACAGCTGAACATATGATAAAATATTTACTTCGAAGTTCTACCATCACAAGCCTCTAAGATGATTAGCAAAGGAATGACTTAGCAAAAAAAAAAAATCAAATAATTTAAACTATATTCAAACCACCATCAAGTTTAATTGATCAGAGTCATGTTTCATGTTTGACACTTGCTAAGAAGCTAAGAAATCTTGCTAAAAAATGTCCTTCAAACAATTAGTAAGCTACACAAATTGGTTTGCGTTCCTTTAATACAGGTTAGGCCAAGACTAATTTAGGATAAAAATGGAATTCCTGCTTTTCGTTAGCATACTTCAGGCCTAGCTTGAAAAGACACCAAATACAGGCTGTGATGATTGCTTGGGATCTGTAACATCCCCCTAGCAACCAAAATGCATTCTGATTGGTCGAATTGTTAGGGGAAAATAGAGGGGACTGTCCACTATTTCATCAGTATGCATTGTCAATATTCTGATCGCTCGCAAGGTAGAAACAGTATTCTGTACATCACACCCCTTTGCAAGACTGGAACTGCATGAAATGAAATTAAAATTAAATATTTACCCTTCAGTTATATATTAGGAAGTATTTCTCTTTGTTTTTTGTTTCATTTCTATTTAATTGAATACTTCACTATCAATTTCTATTGCTGTACTTAAAGATTATAACAAGGCATAAACCAGAAGAGTCGGACATGATCTTGGAAGAGCTGGATTTCCATTCCATTCGCTACATTAGCATCGTTTCTCCAATGCAAAACCAGAAATGCAAACATGGGACGCCAAAAGCCTCTCAGGGAGTCCAAGAATTACGTCTGTTTCTCGTGTCAAACCATTTATTTAATACTTTCTTTAATAACTGCTACAGCTAGAGTGCTGTTAATGCTAAACAAACACCTTTTTCCTGTCCTGGCTGAGAGATCTTTCCTGGTAATGTGAGTGGAGATTAGCAGTGCTGCACAGGGAAACAGTCAAAAGACAGCAGATTGGACCTCGTACCATAGGATACATACAGGAACAGACCTCTGGCCTTCATTACCTCAGGCCACTGCAGATCAAGCAATAAACCACACACTGAGGCAGCGTAATAAAAAGCTTCGCCTGTCCTTTGATGCCTTTGTGCTGTGCATCACAAGCAAGCCACATGTGCTAAAATTATTGGTATTAATGTATAGATATCTGATTATAGATTTACAGATAGAGAACTATTCATATACACACACACAAACAATTTTTAGCTTATTTTTATTATGAGTGTGATTTTGTTTTATTACAAAACACGACTGACTGATAAGTAGTACTTACAACATGACCTAGAGGGTCTAAAATGAAATAGTAATTTAAAAATATAACATATAAAAGCAGATAGAAAAAAAGAAGATAATAATAACAACATAAAGTATTGTGTCTAAAGTATTAGTAAAAAAAAAAACACACTTCTCCGGAGCGCTGTAACTCCTGAGCGCTGACACACCTCAAGATTTGTAGTCTGATCTCCTACTAAATCAATTAGCCATTAAGCTGCCAAAAGTACGCTGCAGAAGCAGAGTCGGGTGAAATGGGGGAAGTGCTGTGCAATGACGCAAGCTGTTTCACGAGCACACACTGGCGCTTTTGTCTCCAGAATTAGAATTTGGATATAACTACTGATTAGAAAGTACAGGGAGGATCCAGAAAGTGTTATATTTAGGTCAGTAGTTAGGGAGCGTGTGTGCATGTGAGTGTGTGTGTGTGATTTTGCCGACTTGAGCAAAGGAATAAGGTTTGAAGACAGCGCTTATCATGTGCTTCTTAAAAAACATTTCCTTTCATTTTGTAAGAAATTTGTCAGCACGTTTTTCTTCAGATTGTGGCAGAGATACCGGCTAACATCCCATCTGTTCGGCTGCCTCTGGTCATCTCAGAAAAGCCCACGAGACCTCAGAAATATTCCCTGCCCCCTCCATCACGGCATACAACACGACAAATCTCACATTCTCGCTCTCTAAGTCATGCCAACTGTACCAAGGCAGCTGACTGTATCTTGGCCTTCCCCCTCCTTTATACAGATTAGATATTAATAATCCATGCAGAAACACTGCAGAGACAAGACAACACACAGATTTTTCCACTCCACAAGCTCTTCTAAATCCACTTTTCCTATGTCTGCTGCTGTCACCTGTAGGCCACATGCTGAACAGAAGGACTTTGCATTGTGGCAGCCATTTTACTTCAGTGTTCTTCGTTCTGTGCAACAAGAAGCAGGGGGATGGAGGAGCGGACATCACTTACTGTAGGCTGCATAATGGCTAGGTAATAGTCTGGAATAGGAAATGAACCGAGCTGAGCAGTAAACACCTCCCATACACAGAGCTCTGAGGAAGAAATCACATGCTGGTGCATGTGGGGAATTGCAGCTGCAGCATGTGTAATATCCTGCATATGCTAGTAAATTTAGTCATAATACACCCGGTCTATAGTCCTATTTGGAATAGAGTAGTTTACATAGAGAGCTATGGTAATGAAATTATGTCTCTGGAAAGATTACGCTCTTAAATCATCTCAAAATTGACTTGTCTGCAAATATTTTTAGATCTGATTTTATTTCATGTAAATGAGGTCTAATGACCATCAATGGAAAAAATAATTGTACATTTTGTTGTCATGAGATGAATTAACGATAATTAAAAGAGGTAACAGATAATTTTACATTTCATGCTGTAAACAGTTAAACCAGACCCGGTCAGTATTGACCAGGAAGACAATATGAGGGTTAGAAAATGAATCTGGATTAAATTGTGATCCCTCTCTCCATCCCTTCTGGAGAAATGCTGACAGCTTACATGATTTAATATATTTTGGTGAAACACTAAAAGCATATGTTTGCTTTTCAATACAAAATAAAAGGGGTTTCCTTGTGAACGACTGGACAATAAAATGAATTATGTAGTAGATCTGAGTTTATG
>JAOTRN010000035.1:2382468-2394287 GCA_028566695.1 Bagroides melapterus
GTGTTCGAGATGTTTCCACACACCTGATCACATGGCCTTCTAGACCCAGACGGCTGTGTTTAGATGGTCCGGGTCAGATGAAGTCCTCAACACTAAGGAACCCAGAGTTCTTGATGGATTCTGATGCTGCAATACAGCTCCTCTGTTCAGCGTTCAGTTCAAAGCTCCGCCCCCAATCTACACACATCTACGGTTTAGCTTTTCTTGACTTTTCTTGCTGTAGCCATCTGCTAGGTTTATTTTCGTAACCTTTTTTATTCCCTCCCACAGTGTAACACATTCAAGGGAGCTTTAGGGATTGGGATGAATGAATGTGTACCTTCTTTTTCGGATATTTTTTAATTTATTTATTTTTTTTAAAAGCTCGTTGTGGTCCACATCGTTCATGGTCGTGTGTGTTAATGCAGCACCATGGCTCAGGCTTCGTATTCAGGTCTGCGGAGGTGATTACACCAGTAGCAGGAACCACCACAGGAGCTTGGAGCTTTGCTTTAAAACCCCACCCCTCTCTTTGGCTCTTGTGTTTTCCCAGCGGAGCTCCATCACGTTTCTCTTTGCGACACGAACATGACCAGGTCTGGGTTTTAAACGCCGCTGTGAGATTTACGTACAGACTCTCGGGAGACGGACGACAGAATCAAACAAACACAGGCAGGGGCTCCATTACAGCGTCTTTTGAGTGTCATTACTCCAGTCGAATGAACTGCTCTCTTGTGTTGGTGTTACTGAAAGAGAGAGAGAGAGACTGTTCAGGGACTCCAGTCAACTCGTAAGAACAGCTTCAGTCAGAAGGGAGAGAAAGAGGTCGTTGTTCGGCGTGTAAATGGGCCGCATCTGGTGACTTTGTTTCCTCCGTAACGAAGAAGCCTCCTTCTCTTACACTTTATTTACAGCGCCGAGCGAGAGCTCTCATGTTGCTTTCTTTTCTTTCTTTCTTTCTTTTTTTTTTTTCCACCTCGGCCTTTATTTACAGCAGGGACAGTGTTGTCGTCCTCATTTCTAAAGTCCATTCAGACCTTTTTGCTTCACACTGATTCTTTTAAAAGAAATGACTCTTTTATCCAAAGCGAGACAGGACACAACAGTAGCAGTGTCACAAAGTGTTTTAATCTCACCACGTTCTCATCGGTGCCTTACACACCCGACGACACAAACACGTACGTTTCTTCCCCGAGCCACGGCGCTTATTATCAGCTATTAGTACAGGAGGATAAAAAAAAACAGCTTAGGGACATGACGTTATGCTAAAATTCTAATCAGAGAAAATCTCTAGAGCAAGTACTAAAGATGTGTAGAAGAAGGTTTATTGTTTCTAGGTGATTGAGTAGTGAAATGAAACAGTGGGATATGAGAGAGAGAGCGAGAGAGAGAGAGAGATGATTAGAGAGGGAGAGGGAGAGAGAGAGAGAGGTGGAGAGGTGGAAGTGGGAAAGCCGTCATCGTCATTGTTCCCGTGTTTAGTCGCCGTCTGGCAGCATGTTAATCACAAAGCCCCGGTGTTGACTCAACACTTTCACACCCACGACTCATCCGGCCCTGACTGAAGGTCATTAACACGAGCTGACAGCTGCTGGAGCTCATCATCATCAACATTATTATTATTAATAATATTGTTGTTATTATTAATATTATTATTATTATTGTTATTGTTATTAATAATAATATTGTTGTTATTATTATTATTATTATTATTATTATTATTACTCGTCTGTGTTTGTTTACAGAGGGATCTGGTGGGAAACAAAAATATCGTGGGCTACCTGGACTCCAGTATCACTGCAGTGGGATCAGGAGAAGTCTGGGAAGTTCTGATATTAATGGACTTCTGTAGAGGTCAGCACTTAACTCTTAGATTCTCTCTTTCCCCCGTCTCTCTCTCTCTCTCTCTCTCTCTCTCTCTCTCTCTCTTTCTCTCTCTCTCTCTCTCTCTCTCTCTCTGTCTCTCTCTCTCTCTCTCTCTCCCCCCCATCACTCTCTTTCCCTCTCTCTCCTTTCCCCTCTCTCTGTTACTCTCTCTCTTTTCCTCCCTCCCCCCTCCATCATTCCTCCATCACTCTCTCTCTACCTTTCTCCATTACTCACTCTCTCTCTCTCTCTCCCTCTCTTTCTCAGGCCTTCCAATTTCCTCCATGTTTCTTTTCTCTCTTATTTTATTCATTCATCATTTGATCATGGATTCCCGTCTTTGTGTGTGTGTGTGTGTGTGTGTGTGTGTGTGTGTGTGTGTGTGTGTGTGTAGGTGGTCAGGTGGTGAATCTGATGAACCAGCGACTGCAGACCGGCTTTAGCGAGTCAGAGGTCCTGCAGATCTTTTGCGACACGTGTGAAGCAGTCGCACGACTACACCAGCGCAAAATTCCCATCGTCCACCGAGATCTCAAAGTACGAGAGCCGGCTCCGCCCCCCTCTCTCCGCCCCCCTCTCTCCGACCGTCTGCTCTTTTAAAGGAATCCTGTAGTGTTTTCAGTGGCATCTCTGTCGGTTACATGTGAAGCGTGTCTGCGTTTACCACGTGCGATAATCTCGACGTTTGTCTGTGCTGAGTAAAGAAAAATAATAATAAAAAAAAAAATTAAAAAAGGGCAGGTGTTGTCCAATAAAATGCAGGATTAAATGAAATTCCATTTTGAAAAATAGTTTATTGACAGATTCAGCAGCCTGCCTTTAGACTTTCATTCTACGTAAGTTTGTAGTAAACATTTTTCTGTCCTTTTTTTTTGTGTCAAATTTTTAAATTCTCAAAAATCACACGCATCCTGTGACATTCAGGAGATAAGATAAAACTCTCCTTTAACCGCCGCAATCCACTTGTCCTTTTCTCAGTGGATCATTTCATAATTTCCGCCTTATCCCAAAGGTAATAAACCAACAGATTCTCTCAGATCTTTAGCTCTGTGCTGTTTTATGTCACATCATCACGGTCCTGGAGAAACCTTGTTCCATTCCACTGTATACTTAATCATGTAGATTTGATTGAAATGAAAATAAAAAGCTTCTTGACTTGACTTGACCTTTCGTTGTTAAACAGGATTAAATACTTTAACGACATGACCTGATTCTGCATGTTGACAGTCTTCTGATTGGTTTATTTGCACAGCGGTCGTTGGCGTGCCAAATGCGCCACACCCCTGCAGGAATCGGTCGATAACTCGCAGGAACGTGTTAGATTTATTAAGAGCATGCTGATGTCTTTGCAGTTTAGCATCTGTTGCTGAGTACGCTGCAAAATATGACTTTCTTACTTAGTAGTTTCTCTTGTATTCAGCACGAATGTCTAAAAAAATATGAAATCAAGATGCATTTCTTGATGAGCAAAAAGACCTAAGAAAATAATTCTAGTTCTTAGACAAAAAAAATATTAAATTTAAGTGAATTTGTGCTTAAGACATGCAAAGAAATCTGGGGTAAGAATTTTTTTTTTTCTTGTATTTATTTCAAGATTTTTTTTTTCTTCCTCCATTCTCAGATTTATTTGCTTGTAGCTCTCTTTAAAAATGTTCTCCGTCCAGCTGTTTGTATAACGCTATAACGCTCCCTGCCCTTTTCCAGGTGGAGAACATTCTGCTGCACGACCGTGGACATTACGTGCTCTGTGACTTCGGCAGCGCCACCAACAGATTCCAGGACCCTCAGGCAGAAGGGGCAGCTGTCGTAGAGGAGGAAATTAAAAAGTGTGTTTTTATCATTGCTTCACATGTTTATCAAGCTGTCTGCTGTCTCTCAGGTGATGTATTTTGTGTGTGTGTGTGTGTGTGTGTGTGTGTGGTTTTGCAGGTACACCACACTGTCCTACAGAGCTCCAGAGATGGTCAATCTGTACAGCGGGAAAGTCATTAGCACTAAAGCTGATATCTGGGTGAGAATTCTGTAGTTATGTCCACACACACATGCACACACACGCACACACACAAACACACACAAACTCACACACACACTGTGTGTACTGGCTCATTTATTAATTTGCTCAAAATAATATATATGTGTGCGTGCGTGTGTGTGTGCGTGCGTGTGGTTTGTTCCCCACAGGCTCTAGGCTGCTTGCTGTATAAACTGTGTTTTTTCACCTTACCCTTCGGAGAGAGTCAGGTGGCCATCTGTGATGGCAGCTTCACCATCCCAGACAACTCACGTTACACACACGACCTGCACTGCCTCACACGTGAGTCTCTCTTCAGTACAGAAGTAATCACACTGAGTCATGATCTGCCTTACAGATGTTGCCCGTCTGTCTTTTTCCATCCGTCTCATCCACCTGCGTGTCCCTTTAGTGATCTGTTTATCTCACCTCATGTCTGTCCGTCCTTCTCTCTGTCTGTCTCCTTTTTCTCATGTCTGTCTGTCTGTCCATCATTCTCATGTCTGTCTATCTAAATCAGGTCTACTTTTTCAGCTCTCTTCATCTGTGTTTAAACTTTTTTTTATTCTTTGTGTCTGTGTAACTCGTTTGCTCACATTTGTCTGTTCCCTATTTCTTTGTTGTTCTTTTTTCCCCCCTTCATACTTTAATCTCTTTTATCTGTTTCCAGGTTACATGCTGGAACCAGACCCTGACATAAGGCCTGATATCTACCAGGTTTCTCATTTTGCCTTCAGGCTTGCACGCAAAGACTGTCCAGTACAGAACATCCACGTGAGCTGAATGTTTCATTTTTTATTTATTTAATAGCCAACCCCTCAACCCCCCTTTTCTGTGGTGATTTATTAGTGAGCCTCAAGTACTTGTTAACTACATTATTGTTGAAGATATATTATTGGATTTTTTTTTTTTTTTATCCATTTCCCTCTTTCAAAAAATGGCTGATGAAGAAGCGATTAGCGTGAAGACCTCTGAGTGCTTCGTCCTTTATTATTATAAACCCCTTGAAGAGTGTGATCACTGAGTCATTGCTCTGTTTTTGCTCTTTTCTCATCCACGCCCATGCTGTGCTGCTAAACCCCAAAATGATTTCCTGTTAGATTTATTCCACACGCATCACCGCCGCTTTGCCTCAGAGGAAGTGGGAGGAAGTAGGTTTCCGCTGCCAGCTGCCGCTTGGCTGCGGTCCAGCGGCCTTGCCGTTGTGTTGAAGGTATAATAGACGCATTGAGTCTGCACGTTAGGGACGGCGAGGCCGCAAAGTGGCATTGACGCCAACTCGGTCAGAGAAACACTCTGGAGCAGACGCTGTTGAGCTCGGTGACTTCGGATAACGTGACTTTTCTTACACGTCGTATAAAACGGGCTTCTGTAACAGTCTGGATAGTTTGTAAAGGAAAGCAACAGTTTATTTTTTGTTTGTTTTGTTTCTGCTTGGTCTTGGTTTCTACAGATCTTATGTTTAATAGGAGAAATCATTTCACAATCTCGAGCATGAGACAAAAAGATTCTAAAAACAGCGAATGTTTGTTGATGTCATATTAACGTGAAACAGCAGAGACTTCGATGAAAAGGCAGGACTGAGAATTACAGTGCAGTAATATGACATGTCAACTAGCTGGTGATCTACGAGATGACGAGTATCAAGACGTGGACACGCTACGCTTGCATGCTGGACGCCGCATTTTTTAAGTTTTGCATTTCTGTATCATGCCACAAATAGAAGACAGTCACGTCATGTGGTGGCGTCTTCAGAAAAGGAAAGATAGAGGAAACCCTGATAATAGCAGTGTCGCTCGATACTGTTTAATACGACACACAAGCATGTCAGAATCAATGATGTGTAGATTAAGTCATATCCGAGAGCAGCCCATGAACAGAGGGTACGGATGAGGATGTGAGCGAGCTGGACTAAAGCTCCGCTGCATCACTCTTTTCAGGTAGACATGACATGAGGATCAGCTGCACCACTATAAGCATGGAGTTGAGTGGCATTGTGGGTAGATTTGAAGTAAAAACACAGTGAACTCCTAAAATAAATCGTGGACCCCTTTCGAATGAAACTTGGTGATTATGAATATATATATTTTTTTTTACCCAACCAGAATTTTCCGATTCCTACGAAGCTTCCTGAGCCAGTCAAAGCAAGTGAAGCAGTTGCCAAGAAGAGCCAGACTAAAGCCAGGTGAGAGACTACATACACACGGAGATCTGCACTACACCGAGATGGTTATATAGTGAGAATGTAAACTATTTCCAAATTTTTGTCTTAGACTCACCGATCCAGTCCCCACCATGGAAACATCCATAGCGCCACGGCAACGGCCCAAAGCGGGTCAGGCTCAGCCGGTCGCAGGCATGCTGCCCATACAGCCCGCCCTCACGCCACGCAAGAGAGCCAACGCCCCGGTCGGACCTGCACAGCCTATCGGTGAGTGGAGTTTCTGAGCCAAAGAGAAATACACACAGGGTGAAATTCCAGACACGTTTGTGTACACGCCAGTCTAAACACAGAGATTTTGTTCTTAATTGACACAACAAACAAAGTAATTTATTTTATCTTAGGCCAAAAATGGCATAAAATCCAGCAGACAGACGGAGAGTCTTCCACTTATGGGAACAAAATTAGTATAAAACAAATTTTATCAAAAGGTTAACGCACCATCTGGCACAACAATACACACAATGCAGTGAGGGCGAGCAGCAGTTTTAGAGTAATGGTCTGAAGCAGAGTACAACAGAAAAGATTTACTCTACTAAGATTAAAGCTCTTAAAGAACTGCACAGTGACCTCGCACTGTTGACCGAATTGATCAACTCTAGTAATCCTGCTGATTTAATCAATGAGTCTTTTTAAAGCACTGGCTAATGAGGATGTTTTAAATCCTGGCTAATATTCTGCAGCTATCGAACCTTAATAGCCAGAATCCTGCTGAGTTCATGTTTGACTTCCTGTATAAAAAAAAAAACACAAACTGGTCGGTTGGACTTTATTTACTGGGACCGTCAGACGGGGTCGAGATGTTTTTAAGCTCTAGGACCAGCAAGAAGACTTAGTGCTCAAGTCTTAACACAACGATTAAAAAGAAAATGCAAGGGTTAATTTATTGAGTGTCATTTTACGTGGTTAGAATCCACCAAACTCCAACACCTAGCATGAAGCCTTCACAGAAGAATGGAGCTTATAATAGTTCAACTAAATCTGGAACGGCGTGTTCAAAAGGCGCATATGGGTTTAATTTTCCAGGCGTCCACAAATCTTAGGTCATATAGTGTGTTTTTTCTTTTAATAACGTGTGACTGTGCGTTGCCTTACAGGTGTGAACATTGCCTCTCAGCCACAGAAGCCTCAGCAGCCTGTTTCTGTTACTCAGCAGCAAGCCACACCTGTGTCCCTGCAGGCCACGCCCAGTCCTCCTCAAGCCACACCCCAGCAGGCACAGCTGTTCGTGCAGCCCCAAGCTGCAGGGTTCTACCCTCCTCAACAGCAGGTACAAGATGTTCTTTGCTGCAAAAGTGCTACATGACACGCCATCACTCGGCGTTACTGAGCTCTCAAATCTGATTGGCCAGAAGGTGTTTATTTAATTTTGAGAGTAGTGGCAAATACAAGGTCATAAAAAGAAATAAAACATTTCAGGTCATGCATTTATAGGAAAATGATCAACCTTGTGGTGGTTACTGTAACTACTGTTATTTTTCATTCATGTCAGTTTGCTTCCACAGTTCATGAGTTTATCATTTGAGACACTTAACCTTGTGTTTTGACCTGATCTACCGGTTTTAGCTGTCACCCCAAGCACAAAACCTCTACCCATCCCATCATCAAGGCACCAACTCATCTGCACATGCAAGAACCAAAGCCAAGGCTCCTCCTCCTCCTCCTTCTTCTGCTTCACCTCTTTTGAATGTGCAACACGCTCCTCCACCAGCCCCAGTGCAGGCCAGAACCAAAGCTATGGCCCCTGCCCCACCTGTGCCATATTCTCAGACCACACCTGGACACACAAAAATTAAAGCTATGGCTCCTCCACCACCACCAATCCAGCAACAGCAGCTGCCAGTGGCTAATCTTGCTTCTAGCCCTCCATCTTTTAAAGCGTCTCCTCCATCACCTCCAGTCCTACAGGGGACACAGGCTCCTGATATAAACTCTGAGGAGATGGTAATTCAAGAGCTGCTGGAAGTGATCTTTTGCTGGGTGCAAGTTTCCTGAAATTTTCCCTGGAATATTCCACTTCTTGTGTACCTGACCTCTTTTTTGGGTAGTTCTGACAGGTTTTTTTTTGTATGCTGATAATCGAGAACATCAAAGATCTATTTAGGTACACAACTCAAGTGGGATACTTCCTTCTAACGTTTCATGGCTGCAATTCCCCTTAAATATTAAATAGTTGCTTAATAACTAAAAAAGGTGAACTTACTCTGGCTTTTAACTGTTTCTGACGTGACGTTCGATCAATCTTTAACAGTAGCAGTGGTTCTGTACTAGAGTAGTTGGTCCTTTTCTTCTGATTCAGCCCTTTTCCTTGATGTGCTGTCACTAACCAACATCTTCCATTTCCAGATTGAGTTGTCCTTTCTCACTTGGATTGTCTATCAGATGATTTGTTCTAGACCAAACTTAACTGAAGGGCTTCTGTTTTCTATGCTTAGCCGTTTGCAGGCGGGCGCTCGGGCCAAAAAGTCGGCTCTCTGACTCCGCCCTCATCTCCTAAGGTGGCCCCTCGTGGGGGTCACAGGCGCATTCTGAGTGACGTCACACACAGCGCCATATTTGGAGTTCCAGTCAGCAAGTCCACTCAGCTACTGCAGGCCGCTGCTGCCGAAGCTAGCCTCAACAAGTCCAAGTGAGCTGCATCCATTCTTCCATCTATACATCTATTGATCAGTCAGTCAGCAAAACATTTCCTATAGCAGGGTAGGCATCAATAACATTACTGTACACACAAGCTAAGCCATGGCGCCTCTTCCACTTCTCCTGCCATGGATTCCTATTCCACTATACCTCCATTGATCAGTCATTCGGCAAAACATTTCCTGAAAGTTTGAATCTGACCACAGCTGAGCTGAGCATGTTCTCTTTGTGTTTCTGCTCCAGATCAGCCAGCACCACCCCCTCTGGCTCCCCACGTTCCTCTCAGCAGAGCGTGTATTCGGCAGGCGAGGTCGGTACCCAGACTGCCGCCCATAAGGCAGAAGCTGGGGCACAGCCTTCCTGGAACCCGTTTGGTGACGACAACTTCTCCAAACTTACAGCCGAAGAGCTGCTTAACAAGGACTTTGCCAAACTGGATGGTAAGATCATCGTAGGTTTAATAAGGAAGATGGATGACAGCAAATGGTTTGCGTTAGATCAAGTTGCTCAAGTGGTTGTTTGTGGGTGTGTTTACAGCGACAGCACCAGCAAAGTCCTCTACAGAAAACCTGATCTCAGGTTTACAACCCGCAGCCCCAAGCAAAGGCCTTCCCCAGTGTACAGGTATATACACAGTTCATTTACCTTACGCATTCCCTTTTTTCTTTCTGATACTAGGGACGGTTTCCTGCCCTTGTCCTGTCCCATTCTGGTTCTTTCTTTATTTTGTTGATGTCTACTTATCCTTAACTCAGTGTAAATCCAGTGTAGTCCTTTTAGCTCTCTATTCAATACAGTTACATCATGCTTTGTCTAAAGTCTTGTGAGTCTTGTGCATGGCTTCCAGAAATAGAAACCCGGTAAGCCTGTGTCATATTCATTCTCCTATGTGTGGATTTGTAGCACTTCCTGGTTGCACAGATACAGCAAGGACACATGGATCTTTTGTTCCTTTATTGCCTTCAATGTTCTTCAGAGATCGTGTTTGATAACTGGACTTTATTGGACTTCTCCTAGGCTTCTCTGTCAGAGTTTCAAAAGAATGATAGGACATAGTGACTGTGCAGTGATGTGTTCAGTAAGAAACCATTATGCTAATTGTTTTGATGCTGGGTTTCTACAAAAAGTGGAATGAGCTGCCCAGCTCCAGTAGTCAAAGAGAAAGTTATGGTGAATTCTGCATGGGAGGAAGAGGATAGTTTAATCCTTGTAACTCTTAAAGCAAGGTTTGGCTGATCCTTTCTAGATCTGATGACACACACGCACACACACAGTGACAGGAGATGTTGCTTTGTGTAATTAAGGCCCAGGTAAACCCTCTGTAGCTGGAACTGAATGGCATAGAATAGCTTTGTGTGTACACTCGGGTCATGTGAAAGTTACCTGGCAGCCTGTTGCGTCACTCGCGCGCACACACACCAATTTAAAACGTCAGCTTGAAAGCCAGTTTGAAAAAAAATTCTAACCTGGAAATAATCCTGTTTCTCAAGATACAATATTTAAAAAAAAAAAAAAAAAAAAAAAAAAGTGGTAGAAATGTGTTGATTTTTTTTTTTTTTTTTTTTTTTTTTTTAAATTTTTGTTTCCCCTGACTCCTAGCGAAAAGGACAAAGCAGCAAGTCTGCTGCTCTGTCTCCTGAGTGTCCGTGACCCTTCCTACCCCCTGCTGATCCCTGAACCCTGCCCCTTACAGTCCTGTGAGTAAAGTCAAGCCATGGAGTTACAGCTTCATAGAACAGCTCTAGGAGAAAGAGGATCACCAATATTTCAAACTTTCCCATCTGACTTTTACACTTACAGAACAGAAATGTGTGTGTGGCAGCTCTGAACCATAAGACATGATACTATTGTGATGTGCTATGTTGTTATTTCAACTTTTTGGTATTTTTGCAAATTCAAAAATGACCAAAACGACCATTTTGCCCGTTTTTGTTCCACTGATTTATTTATATCACTCATTGATTGGTGTTGGGAGTCGAGGGTTGGGAGTCGAGGGTTGGGAGTCGAGGGTTGGGAGTCGAGCGCCGGGGGTCTAGCGCCGGGAGTCTAGCGCCGGGAGTCTAGCGCCGGGAGTCTAGCGCCGGGAGTCTAGCGCCGGGAGTCTAGCGCCGGGAGTCTAGGTGAGTGGAGGAGGCCCACCTATTCAATCGCTCCCAAGTCTCACAACTGAAAAGCATTCACCTCATCATCTGGAGCTCACAACTTTATATCCTGATGATGCCATCTGTGGCCAAGGAAGCAAAATGATGTGCTTCTCTTCTTCACACGGACCGCAGCATGAATAACTCGAACATGAACGTGTCAGCTGAATTCCACTGAAGAAACAACCTGTAGATTACTCACTGTTACTGAGCGATTATTGGATCTTAATTATTATTAAGCATTAAATAGAGTCAAAATAATGAGTTGATATGTTGAAATAACAAAATAGCACTTACAAAAAATCTTTTTTATCCTATGGGACAGAGACTCTGTATTTATGCATCTCCATGTCCATGGACCGTTACAGCTAAGGTTTGAGGAATTGGTGGTTCTTAACCTTGAGGTTATCAGGTGCACCATCACTGTTTTTGCAGAGCGAGTCGTGACTCTGTACTGACATGCATGCACTAGCGCTAGCAGCTGGTTTCTGTCATGGCTGCGCTACTTCTGAACAAAATGGCTTGTATGTACAGATCCTCACTCCTACTGTTTGATGCACGTCGTGTAGTGTTAAGGATGATGAGATTTTTTATTTATTTATTTTTTTTTATCCACACTTCTTACACTTCAGTGGAAACATCCCAAGAGCTGTGTAGGTTGTGGCTCATCCTAACAGCTTGTTGTGGAAATGGAGCTCAGACGGCTAACGAGGCATCTGCAGTGTGGTGTCTGTTCTTCACTAAACACTGTTGAGATTCTCTCTGTGATGAGTTGCTGTCTATAATGAGAACTCGTGTTGTGCACGTTGAGTTACCTGATGAAACACCTGCACTGATATCTTAATTAAACCTTCAATAACCTGTGAGAGATTCCTGTGAAGACATGAACTTCTCTTCTCTTCTCTTCTCTTCTCTTCTCTTCTCTTCTCTTCTCTTCTCTTCTCTTCTCTTCTCTTCTCTTCTC
>JAOTRN010000035.1:2473112-2484230 GCA_028566695.1 Bagroides melapterus
ATTTGATGAGGCATAAAAAATAAAACCTTTTAAATCAATTTAACCAATTTAAACATTTTAAAGATTTTACAAATGAAGTTGCTCTGATTTTAATTTTTGTCCCCCACTGTAATTTGGAGAGGTACGGCACACAGTGTGGTGGGAAGGTGGAGATCCTTCAGTAGCTGGTTGTGGATGAGACTGATGGCCAACCAGGAGTCTAATATGGTTGGCATGAGACAAGTTCCTTTGGAACAGTTTTAGTGTATGGTTATGTGGAAATTGTGGAATGGGTCAGTCTCAGTCAAGCCTCAGTCTCAGGCTCTGATTAACCTGAAGATGATGTTGGGTAAGGTTTCCAGAGCATGGAAGAGGCACACAATGGGCATGAGTGTTGGTAACATATGAGATTCCCAAGTCGGGTGGCTGTTGTGATGTAATGAGAAAAGCTCATATTCTCTGACTCAGTCGTTCATGGAAGATCACAAATTGGTGTCATTCGCTTGTTGAAAGTCTTTCAAATTGAACTTCATATTTTATTTTTATGAAGGAATCTCATATCATCTCTATTTAACTATTCAAAATGTGGATTGGTCCATCTCAGGCAACTTTATTTTATTGACAAGGTTTCTAAGCACAGGATGTCAATAAATTCCTTTGTTTTCCCCTCATGTAAGTGTTTGATTGTTAGTTGCATTTTCAAATCATTTATATTTCTGACAAAAACATGATTCATTGCATATATGCATGCAGGTTGTAGTTTTCCTTCTTTTTAAATGAAACTAAAACCTCAAATGCATCTTTTTTTCATGTGATTTATTAAACAGTTGCAAAAACAATAAACCAAATTTAAGAGTAACATGTGTATCAGGAATGAACTGGATAACATGGGTGTTAATTCTCCACGAGTTACAGTCACTGCTTGATCCATCCTGAGAGTGGATGGAATTGGTGGCACATTTTTGGGCAAATCTGAAACTTGTGTCAACAAGGATATGTTTTTTCAACTGCTTCCTCGTTAACAAAAAAACAACTCGACTGTTGCAACACAGTAAACAGCTCTGCAGCATTAAGAATATATGTCCCTGTCAGCCCTCCTGTTCAGGGACCCTCCTGTACCATCCATGGCTCGCCTCAAAGAAACATTTAGACAGTCCATGCTGAAAGAATGCAAAACTTTTAAAAATAAATCATTCTACTAGACAGATATGTGCAAAATGTATTTACCTTCCACAATGGCATAGTGCTCTGAACCCGGATATTAATGTTTACTGTTATAATTACGTCCATCTGACCAGTCAGAACAAATGTTATATGTAAACATAAATGTTACAAGTACAGTACTAAACATTCACTGAAGCTTTATTTGCAAAGTCTAACTGAATCTAAATTTCACCCAACATGAGTCATTTAATATTCCGCCTAAAACTGATTGCAGGTCAAGCCACAGCCCAGGTTATCAAAGATTAAAGTATTATTCATGAAAAAGCTTTATTCTAACAATGGATTACTTCTGTGAGGTCAAGTCACACTCTTAATAGACTTGTCCTAATTTCTCCATCAGGGAACCACCCATGTTTTTCTTCTCATATCTCTTCACATGAAATGAAATGACTTCTGTAAAGTGCTGGCAAGCATTGTTCACTTTATCACTTTTATTCTTCCATTTCCTCTTACATAAGAATAAATGCAAGTGATCTGGCAATCTGAATTCAGTTTACGTCTCAAGGTTTGAGAGAACTATCATACAGCATGGTAAGATTTTTGATTGTGTGGATTTTAAACATTTCAACCTGTTCTGTTTTGAGTACAGCTGGCATGAGATTAGGCTTAGAATCTGTTCCAATTTATATCTGTATGCATGAATATTATTTCCAGAATAAATAGATTTGATCGAGCAAGACTATAATTTCATCTTTGCAGAAGGGTTTACTCCTGTGCTTGGTTGTGTGTCTGGTTCCTGTATTCATCAGAGGAGAGTTTCCAGACTGTGAAACAACATTTCTGGAACCAGGTAAAAAAAAGAAAAGAATAATAAAATAAAATAAAATAAAAAATAAAATAAAGAAACTATCCTTTCAGACCTTCAACTTAAACGTCGCTTACTATTTTGAATATATAACAAATACTATTTGCTAATGAATAAACATCTTTCTAGGTCAAACCTACTGCATCGATAACGTCGGTGGAAAACAGCATGAGATGGATTCAACTTGGACAAACTCGCAGTGCTACAAATGCCACTGCTCGGCCACTGGCATGACCTGCTGTGACATGTAAGGAAACCACTACTCATTTCTGCCTTCACTAATATAGCACTTAAGATTTATTTATTAACTCTTATTTTAAAAAAATTGTAGGAATAGTATTTAAAACAGTATCAAATAAATAAAAAACAGAATTACGAGATATAAAACAAAAATGTTGAAGCAAATTCGTCATTTTGGGTGCCTTTGATTAAATAAACAATTTAACAAATAAATGTTAAGAAACAAATTAAATTAATGTTCATTGTATTTAACATGGTATATGTATATTGAGAACCGCTACTGGATCCATACATATCTTCAGAAAAAAAAAAACACTCATAATGTGTTTTCATGTTTCTTTAACATTTAAGCATACTTCTTTCGAGAGTTGTAAGAGTCTGACACGATGAAACGGGTGTCTGTTTTCAGGATTGTACCACCAAACAACCCAAATCCTCAGCTCTGCACTGTGGAGTATGACTATGAGACGTGCCAGGCCACAGTTGTCAGCAGAAATGATCCTTCGTCACCGTGCTAACACCAGAGTGTGACTCCAGCAAGGTTTTAGAGATGACAGGAGATGATACTGTATGTCTATCAGTAAATACAAAAACAACCGAATGCATTTAATAAAAGTGTGTTAGAATGATCAGAATTGTACCCAGAATATCACCACCAAATAAAAACCTTTTTTATTAACACATATGTTTTTGTATCTAAGGGGGCACTGCACTGGGTTGGTGGGTGGGTGGAGGATAATGAAAAAATTATTTTCAGTTAATTTTCAGTTATTGTTAGTGCTAAAAAATGCAAGAATTTATCTAAATGAGTTATTTACTCATCAGTATATTTATATATTGTGAATCATATGCTAACATTTTTAGTAAACATTTCTATGTTGAAATATATACATCTAATCAGGCAGACAATTAAAAAAAATGATACTTGGTTCACACTTACCTACATTAATGTAAAATCTGTCATTAGAGAAAATAAAGTGCACACATAGGATTTTTAAAAATGTTTTTTATTATTATATTAGGAATAAAACAAGTCAGGTCACTGACATTTCATACCACAGCAATTTGTATAACAAATCAGATTTTATGTTTGTTAAAGAATGAAAATTTAGACTTTTTAAAAAAAAAAAAAAATCAGTGTATAGTTAAAAATAAAGAATCAACACCTTTCGACCAATTAGATTCGAGAATTTAACGGCGCAGTTGTACGTTAAGCGATCGTTAAAAATCCAGTCCGGGTTTTATGCGCACTAATCCGTTAGCCTCAGTTTTCGTGGAATTCCAGTCCGGGTTTTACGTGTCCCCCGTAGAGGCGCGGTGGCAAAACAAAAGCGAGGCAGCCATAATCATACCGCGAGTTTAACGTCACCGCATTTTATTTTCTATAAGTCTTTTATAGCTTTAGCTAGGTTATAATTTCTATATAATTATCCTGTCATCTTGAGGACGTGAGAAAATATTAAAAGGACAATACAATATACATGATGTAGTGACGACGGACTGGGAAAAGAGTAAGTATGCTAACATTAATGTAGCTAAATGCTAGCTAGTTTGTTAGCTAGCATACACCTCTAGCTTATTGACGAGCTTTTTAGGTTGGGAAAAATATTGATTTTGTTTTAAAATTTGGTTGTTAAAAAAGAAAAAGGGTGTAACAGTGTAAGTATAGGTAAAAGGGCGGCGAGTTGTGCTTAATCAGCGATATCGTGTACTATCGCGATATTTTAGAGCAGGCGTTTAAGATTTATAGTAAAACGATGTTAGGCGATAACTAATCAGATTAGTTTGCAAATTAAAAGCATCAATACCCATAATTATATACAGAATACAGTGCTGCCAGCACATCCCATCATCCTAACTTCCAAACAGATTTAAATCCAGCAAAACACTTGTGATGATCTTGTAAAACTCTCAGATCATACAATCTGTCACTGCATGCAGCCTTGAGGTGACCATGAACAATCTGTCCTTCTCTCATATCCTTCTGCTAAACTGACATGCTCCTTGTCATCTCTAGACTCCTTGTTCATCTCTGAACGCCATGTGACCTCTGCATTTGATCCAGAATATGAATGCTTGCTCCTGACATTGTTCCTCTCGTCTCTCTCCTCCACAGCTCTGTCGAGCTCATGTGTGAGCTGAATGCATTACGTTTCTTTGGGAACTTCAGTGCTCCCGTTTGCCTTTAGTGAACCATGTACCGTGTCGGTGGAGAGCGGGATTTTCAGACGTCGGCCCGCCGCATGGGCACGTCGCTTCTCTTCCAGCTGTCGGTGCATGAGAGAGAACTAGACCTGGTGTTCCTGGACCACAGCTATGCTAAACCCTGGAACGCCCACCCTGACGCTAGCAGTGCTCGGCCAACGCGCATGCTATTCGTCACCCCGCGCCACCAGCAGGACTCCTCTGTGTGCGTGATTGTGTTATAAGTTTAAAACACTGTTCTGTCTTTGGAAGAACTTTCATACACTTTAGGGAAATTGTAGTAAAATTGCACCATTATAAAGCTAATTGAGGTGACATCTATGAAGATGCATTAATTGTCAAACCTTGCAAGTGTCATTAATGTTGTATATGTCCTTGCCTTTTCCAGGGAGTCTGAGATATCCGTCGACGTCGAGACGGTCACGCCCACTCCCATGCCTCTCTATGACAACCAGAAAGCCCGGAGTGTGATGAATGAGTGCGAACGTCACGTTCTGTTCGCTCGGACGGTTGCTGACGGACCGCTGCCTCCAGACGACTGGGAAGATCATATTAACAAGTATGGGAAAAATCATCGAGGTCTTCCTCACACCACTTTTTGGAATCCAGGATCCCCCTGAGTGACACTTGATTTGTGATCCTGGTGTGGTTTTTATATCCAGCTTCCTCCCTCGCTGCCTTGCCTTGCTTTGCCTCATTTTTTTGCTTTGCCTTTTTTTGCCTTGCCTTTCTTGCCTTCTTTCAGCTGTAAATGTAAATGTTATTAGCGATGATCCCACATAATCATCACGTCCTAAACTGTTTCAAGTGCCACAGTAATTTGCCAGTTATTTTTTTTTTTATCTGTTTATAATTACATTTCATTTGATTGACTGTTGCTGAATGTCCGTGATAGACAGATTGCTGTGGTATAAAAACAAACAAACCATTCACATATGAATTATTCATGAATTGTTCACGTATCACATTAATCATTGCATCGTATAGCAGTGTCATGTACAAAGACAGTTTTTTTTTTGTTTTTTTTTTCCCTCTTTTAGGACCGGGTGGACGATGGCTCAAAACAAGCTGTTTAATAAAGTCCTGAAGGCGCTTCAGTCCGAGAGACTTGCCAGGCTGGCTAACGAAAGTGTGAGTCTGCTAACTGAAGCGTTCACAGAGCTCCTTTATTTTAAGACCAATCCTTAAATACTGCATAGCGTAATTAATCCCGTCAACTAAATATAACAATCTAATGATCACATGGTGCATTAGTACAGTGTTCTGTACGTTATAATAATTAGGATATACATTGCTTTATTTTTTATGGGTTTTTATAAAAGGAAGACGCATGTGCATAATGACATCAATTCAGATTGACTTTTTTCCTGTTTGTGTCAACACAGATTAAAAATCTGCCATTAAGACATGAGTAATTGGTCACCTGGATGTTTTTCCTGTGTTTGAGAATTTAACCGTGTGCCTGTGTGTCCGATCCTCCTTCAGGTATGTAACGAGCCAGTCCTGCGCAGGATCGCGGTTGATAAATGTGCCCGTAAGGTTCGTCACGCACTGGCCAGCGTGAGCTGGGATGCTAAACTAACTCAGTGGCTACACAGCACCCTGGTGGCATCTCTGAGCCTGGCCATGTTGGCCGCCTACCTGGACGTCTTGCAGACCCTCAAAAGCAAGGTGAAAACACTTAATCGTTCTCAAAATGATCCTGAGATCCACCTTAAAGACACAGCCTCACTTTGCTTTTCTACAATTCATCAGGTTCCTTCTCTGATCGAGCGGATGCTGTCGGCATCGTCCACTAAATCGGGTGCGGCGGGGGCCGAGGCGCTGTCTCTGCTCCTGAAGCGGCCCTGGGATCCAGCTGTTGGTGTGCTGTCGCAAAACAAACCGGTATGTGTAAAATGTTGTATGTTATAATATGTATGTCGGCATGTGTATTATGTAAACGATTAGTGGCTGATTAGATGATGTTTGTTTATCTTATTAAACTGTGGAGTTCTGATGTGTGTGTTCTGATGTATTTAGAGTAAACTTCCTGGTTCCCCTCTGATCCTGATTTGTCCATCAGGACCGATGGTGCCCACCTTCTCTACCTCCCGCAGAGTGAGATTCTGGCAATCGCAGCTCTCCTGTTTAGGCAAAGCAAGTACACACTCACTCTCTCTCTCTCTCTCTCTCTCGTGTGGTTCATCCCCCACACTGATTAACACCCATTTTTTTAAAATGTGATTTAAAAATTTTAAAATCTAAAAAGTGATTTCTTCATCTCAGGTCATTCCTGTAAACACTCATGTGGGCAGCAGTGCTAACATCGGCATCACTCAGTGTCTGGAGCACCTGATCGGCACGGTCAGAGGGAAAGTCATCGAGGTGAGAGTTTGTAAAAGAGACTCTGACGGACTGATGAAACACTTTCAGTGCTCACTGTGGAATAGGCTTCTGAATTGATTTGGTTATTTGGTTCCAGATACACAGTCACTTCCCACACAAACCCATCATCCTGGTGGGCTGGAACGTCGGCGCTCTGATCGCTTGTCATGTAAGTCAGTTCAGACAGAAGTTATTTTTCTAACACTTAAATTGATGTGTGTAGGAGTGAATATTAACAGTGAGCGATTTTTCTTTGCGGGCCTGTAGGTGTCACTTATGGAGCACGTGACTGCAGTAGTGTGTCTGGGTTTTCCTCTGCAAACAGTCAGTGGACCCCGAGGGGTAAGTCCCGAATGCCGTCATGTTGTTTTCTTTGTATTGGACGTGGAATAAATTTAAATTGTTATCAAGTTGAGTGTTTTTTCTTTCCCCCATTTGCCGGGCAGGATGTGGACGACCCCTTGTTGGACATGAAGACCCCTGTGCTGTTTGTGGTGGGTCAGAATGCGCTGCAGTGCGGCACAGAGAACATGGAGGACTTCAGGGAGAAGATCCGTGCAGACAACAGCATGGTGGTCGTAGGAGGGGCTGATGACAACCTCAGGTGAGTCGGGGTCGTAAACTGTGTGTGTGTGTGTGTGTGATGGCTTTTAAAGTAAGTGCGGTTATTCTAATATTCAGTGCTGAATTATTGTATGTATTGGCTTGTACAGTATGTTTAAGTTTCGTATTTAGTCACCTTTCAAAAATACTGAGCAAATAGTAATTTTTCCATTAAATGATGAAAACACGTATCATGTGTCACAGCTTTTTTGTTTGTTTGTTTGTTTTTGTTTTCTCCTCCCCCTCCCTTTTCCTCTGTCCATGTTCCAGGATCTGCTCCTCAAAGATGAAAGCTGAAGGCTTGACGCAGACGATGGTTGATCGCTGCATTCAGGTTCACGTCTCTCTTTTATATGTAAAACACAGGAACCAACATCAGGGATTTTAATGGCTCCAGGTTCTTTACTCGTCACATACGTATTAAATACGTATGATGTCATGTAGCGAAATGGTTTTCATTGGTTACTTGTCCCACAGCTCCACAACGAACAATATATAATATAATTTAATATAAACATATAGTAAAATATAGTACTCCATGGAGAATATAATGAGGGTGCAATGGAAAGTATACGATTTGTTTATGCGGTGTGTGTTTGCGTGTCTTTGAAGTCCTGATGGCATTAAAAAAAAACAGCAGTTCTATATATAACTGATTTCTGATATGACCAGTGATCTGATTCATTTTTTATTTTTTTTTTGCCTTCTTCAGGATGAGATCGTGGACTTCCTGACAGGCATCCTGATGCGAGCTGAGAGTCCCAGTCTCGCCTCCGGGGAAACACGAGATCTGGACGCTGAGAAGAAAAAGAAACCACGTCGCGAGTTGCCCTTTGAAACCGAAAGGTCACGACCGTCGTCACCAGCCATCAGGGTTCCCATCTCCCCCTCAGGATCAGAGGTTAGATCACAAATTAGAGAAAAGTAGTTAACAGTTAAGATGTGAGCGTTTTTTTTGTTTTTTTTTTAAACCTGCAAGTTTGTACAGCTTGGTTTTCTCATGTGCTGTTTCCAGAACATCCCTCTAGCCTTTTCAATACATTAGGAACAAGCTGGAAAAAAAAAAGGCTCCACACATAATCACGAATTGAAAACTTCTCAAGAACTCAGCATTTGTTTTTACTGACTGAAAGCAGAAATACAGGACCGATATTTCACAAAAAGTCATTTGGCTGACGTTTCCGTGATAAAGTGACAACAGTGGAGCCATGTCAGCTGTTTAAATTGATATTCATGTGAGGAATAATACACTAGGGGGCGCACTATTATAGGACAAGGTGGTGTGATGAGGCCTGATGCCAGGAAGGGTTTTTCATTTCTTTTTAAACAACTCGTACATTTAATCTGTTTAAGGTAAAACATCTTTTATCCCTTAATTAACACGACACGGCGAGCCAAAGTGCTGACACTGGAGATGACTTCTGTAAAAGTCAAACTAAGAACAAACTATAAATAATAATATTTAAGGATGCATCTCTCTATAGAAGATAATATCTGATCTTGTATGTCCTGTCTTGGTGTCACCCCTGTAGGACATGTCCAGTGTGTGCAGCAGTCCCACAGCCAGTCCCAGACCCAAGTCCAGCACTCTGTCTCCGGCTCAGAAGTCGAGCCTCATCACTGCCACACAGCTCCTCAAAACACACATGCAGCGATCTGGAACCGTGCTCACACACAAACAAGCTCAAGGTGAGGAGGAAAGAATGTGTACAACGTAATCCACACACACACACACATGCACAGTGTCCGACTCCTACTGCATGGACTGTGTGTGTGTGTGTGTTTGCATTGTTGAATTGGGTCTCTTAATTTAGCTGTAGATTAGATGTTAGTTCTATCCACTGTTAGCATTCAGTCACCTTTCTTCAGTTCATTCCACCTCCCTGTGATGTGTACACGGGAGCGTTTCCTACTTTCCTCTCCTTTTTCTCTTTCCCCCCTTCATTCCGTGTACCTTTGTCTTCCATCCGCTGCAGCTCAGTTCGCTGCCTTTATGAAACAGAACATGCTGGTGAGGAAGAGTGTTCCTCCTGGCAGCCCTTCCTGTCTGTTCGGTGAGTAGGTTTCCCTTTTCTCTCTCTCTCTCTCTTTCTCGCTCTGCATCACTCATCTAAAGACTTTTTTCCTTCGTTCTTTTTACCCTTTTGAAGTCCAAGCTTTGTTAAGTGAAGAAACTTGGCTTTGTTTACCTTTTGCTCTTTGTGTGTGTGTGTGTGGGGGGGGGACTTTCAGTCAGAGACACACAGGGGAAAAAAGATTCCTGTGAGACATGACACGTGCCTCACGATATGCTGTTGGTGTGGTTGCAGCTGTATCATAAATGCTGATCTCTGCCTTACAATCTCAGTCTGATAATCCTGGATTAAAGGCAGAATCCCTCACCTTGCCCTTTGTGTGCCGCTGCAGTGCCCGTGTCTGGCGAACAGGTGGAAGGTTTGGAGCAGAACGACCAACGGCTCCATCTGAAGAGGAGGCAGACCCCGAGTCCCACGATCCCCACAAAACAATCCAAACGGGCCAAGATCAAAGTCACCATCGTCTCTCATGCTGACGCAGCCGGTGCCACGGTGCCTCCTGGCATCCAGGAAGGTAAACACGTGAAGTGTTAATATACATTTCTTTTCTTTATCTAAATGAGTCATGAGTAAAACGTCATATTAAAAATAAAAAATTACTTGTTACTTATTTTTGCTTTAGGAGTGTCTGGAAAGCCCCTTACAGTGACCATGGGCCAAACTGTATCTGGTGCCAAAGATCTTTCAGGACTCTTAGCCACACAAAGGTTTGTACTTTTTTTTTTTTTTCTTTTTTTCTCTTTCTTTCTTATTTCAACCCCAAACATATCTAATACACACAGTTTTATGGTACAAACATGCTGTAAATGTGAAGGTATGATGGAGGCAGTTAAAATATTACCATGCTTCCATCTTTGCTGGTGCTTTAAATGATTTAAAAAAATTCAGATTTGCTGCTAATTAGAGCTGCATGAATGCCATTTTTTTCTGCCCACCGTTTGTTAGTGGATTTGTATATTTATGGACGTATTTCCAGGGCCGTATTTCTATTTCTCACTGCAGAAATTAAGTAGAATTGTAATGTCTGTGTGTTTGTTTGTTAGGGCTGGAACTTTGACTGACATCTCTGGAGGTCTCGGCTCGAGCGGCGCTTCCTTCCACAGCCTGCAAGGCGGAGTCATGCCCACCTCCTCCTCCACCCCAGCACAGGTCCAAACTTCTGCACAAGGTAAAAAGGAGATACTGCAGAGCTGAACGTCCAGAGGGAGGAGTTTGAGCTGGAACTCTAATCACTAACCTTGAAACTATCATACAATATAATTATCCAGCCTGAAACCCACTTGTTTGTCTCTGCACCTTGAGCACTCCAGTCAGGTAGAGAATCTAGAATAAGGTGTAACTTCACCCCTGGACTTTTGGTTGTGTAGTGAAGGATATGTGACCTACAATTTCATAAAGTCATTGTGTTGTAATGCTTATGTCTAGCTCTTACTGACTGTGACCGTGTGTGTGTGTGTGTGTGTAGCTACCTCTGCTAGTAGCCTGTTGCAGGGCCTGAGCTTCAGCCTGCAGGAGATCAGCTCTAAGGCCCCGGTTCTCCCCTCCAGCACACAGGTATACAGGCTCAGAAGATATGCCTTAGCGTTTTGTTGCAGTCTGTAGTAATTTGTTGAATATACA
>JAOTRN010000035.1:2607018-2631650 GCA_028566695.1 Bagroides melapterus
TAATAATTATAAAAATTCATTGTCTTTTTGCCAATAATGTGACTTACTTCTTTGGATTCCACACAGTAATGTTTACTGTGGAGTTTGTCCGTTAGTAACCTTCTCCTCTATACAGGGGTTCGTAATGTACAAACAGGTTGCTAACAAATCCGTGAGGTTGTTGTTGTTGGTTTTGGTTGCTTCAGGGTCATCTTAGCGGGTCATGATATCAGCATGTTGATTTGGCACAGGTTTTGCGCCGAGTGCCTTACCTAATACAACTTGTGTGAGCTTTTAGAAGAAATTCCTCAGTGCATGGGTTGGGAATTTTACCCAGGTCTTGGCAATCAGAGCAAGGGATCCTGCCGCCAGGGGACTTTTACTAACAAGTCTGTGAGGTAAAAGACGTAAAGATGATGTGGGAAAACATGATTTCTGTATATGCACAGACAAAGCTGTGTGTTAAAAGTGCATTATGTCTGTAATATCCGGGTGAGAATGTACACACAATTTGTGTTTGCTACATTAATGAGTGCTTGTCATTATGTGCTTGTGCTCCAGCCATTCACTGAGGTCAGTTTCCATTACAGCTGTGGGTGGTTGTTGTGCAACAGACACATGCTGAATGCTGACATTGCTGAGCTTCTGCAGTTCTCATAAAGTTTTTTTTTCCTCAAGAATAGAATATTCCTATATCGATTAGCTTGAGGATTGAGAGTATAAACTTGCGTCACTTCTGCCACCAGATGTAAGCCATGAGCTTTGTTTATTTCATTAAGCTCTAATTTGCATGTGCTGTTCGAACAGAGGAGATTGCTTTCTTATTGTTTTCGGTGGTTAATGATTTCCTGATCAAGATAGGAGCTACTAATGTGATATAATGGAAGTGCTGATTTTCTTTCAGGATGCTGAGTATTAAAGTTTCAACTTAAGTGCTGGCTGCTTTTTTGTACACGTTGCTTCACAGCCTGTTGAGTCTAATGGAACGTCATGCTGGTGTTAGCATGTGTTGAAAAACTCCTATTTTCTCCAGCCAAAATAAGTCATTTATTTATTTTAACATTATCTTATTATCGTCTTTATAAATGCTGTTGGTAGAAAACAGTCAGTTTCTGTTGATATCAGTAATGTTGGAATAGGTTTGAAAAGAGTAATTATAAATGACAAATTACATCTCTGAAAATGGAATTACGTTGCTTATTATGCTCGGGAAAATGTCAGACTTTTCATTACTTTGCCTACTAAGTAAATGTGGAAAACCCACACAAAATGGATAACACCCAAGATGACAAACAATATGAAGTCTTTGGTGTTTTAGTAGAGAAGAAAAAAGGCATGACATTAGTGGCTTATAAAACAATGCTGAGAACTTCTCAAGATTGGTTAGGAGACATCAGTTAATTTTCTATAACAGAAAAATGTTCTCCTTGTTGTCCAGAAATAGACAGTTTATGGATTTTATGCTAAGCCAAGAAGCATGAAAAGCAATAAACTGTCTATCTCTGGACAACAAGGGGAACATTTTGCTATTCCGTGCTTAAACCTGGCTATTGTCATTCCAAACCCCACAGTTTACCCCAGATAGAGGAACATTGTACACTTGTAATTTAACAGCGGGGTTCGAAACACTGTTTAACTGGGATTATGAAACCCTGCTCTGAAGCAGAGCTACAGAACAAGTTCTAGTAATAGTTTATTGCTGCTATAACCTAAGCGATATCAGGAAGAGACTTGTTTTGTGGCTGTTCCAAAAAAAAAAGTACAGTGCATTTATCTTTAATTGTTTTCCTACAACTGTATATGACTTACATGATATCACTATCAAATTTGTTTTATATCATCAATTTCCCAAGCAGACCATCATAAGTTCTTAGTAAACAAGTCCATCTGAGAGGCAGACTGGTTGTCTCCAACTCTCTACAGCTTGGATGCTTTGAAATTTATCTGTCCTGATGTAAGGTTCATTGCGGTATATGCCGCCACAGAACAGAAGGTATCTCCATAAATACCCCCATGGGGAGAAATAAGAGTA
Organism: Bagroides melapterus; assembly: GCA_028566695.1. Classification (NCBI taxonomy): domain Eukaryota; kingdom Metazoa; phylum Chordata; class Actinopteri; order Siluriformes; family Bagridae; genus Bagroides; species Bagroides melapterus. The sequence continues at coordinate 2,609,030 of JAOTRN010000035.1, forward strand.
CACCCTGTCCCATATCAAAGTCATTACATAATACGAAGCACAATTATTCATATAGTTGTGAATTGTGGAGCAAGAATAGGTCAAAGCAGGCTGTGCTTCTGCCATTGAGCTTCTTAACATTGTTTAGAGATGGCTTACTCACCCTCATGAATAATTCAGAGCTCTTTTATTCTGTGCTACCTGTAGGATCCTTTCAGACACCTTTCAAATGCAGAGCTCCTCCGCTGTGATAAGCTAATGAGGCTCTGTGAATACAGAAAGGAAGAATGGCAAAACTCTCGGGGGGAAATGAGAATGAGATGCACGAAAATGGGACAGATTTGTTTAGCAATGTCAATGGACTGAAGTGTTGAGCTCTGATCTGAGAGCGTGCAGCAAAAAACCCCACAAACATCCCTGGGCACTCAGGTTGCCGTGGAAATACAGGACGTGGTGTAAGCTGCACGAGCAGGACTGGATGGTTTCCACAGATTTGTGCAACATGCAGGGCAAATAGACATGAAGAGAGAAAGATCTAGATTAGGTACCAAGTTAAAGTAAATATCATCAAGTGATACTTAACATTTTTACATGTCATTGTGCACTTATAAGGCCACAAGCTTCAGAATCTCAATTAGCTGTCATTACTTCCATTCACAAACACTTCTGTACACCAGTCTGTACACCAAAACTGTATTGTGACAAGATGCCATGTATCTCCAGGGCTGGGAAGATTGATTCCTGCCTCCACTCTGTGTGTGTGGAGTTTGCATGAGCACCCTGTGCTTCAGGGGTTTCTTCCAGGTAGTCCAGTTTATTCCCCAAAAACACACATCATAAGCTGACGTCTCTAAATTGTCCGTGGTGTGTGAATATCTTCTGCCTCGTTCCCTCGATCCCCTGACATAGGTACCAGGTTCCATGTAACTATGGATCACATTATTAAAATTGTACTCATTAATTTCATGCAAATTCTATAATCACCATAGCCTGGTCAAGGTGGCAGTGGAGCTGCAGTCTGTCCCAGGAATACTGGATGTGAGGCAGAACACGAACTGGATGGAACGCCAGTCCGTCACTGGGCATGACGAAAATTGTTTCCAACTGGGAACATAGGCAGGTCTTGTATGTGTCAGGCGAGAGTCTGGATCACATCCTAAACCTGCATTCTACCAAACTAAGTAGAATATCATCATAGTATTCCACCTACTGTATCCCTCAGCACTTCCTTCTTAATGCATCTATGTTCTGGAAGTGTGCAATAATACAAGCTGTTGCCTTAGGCACCTGCAGTATGTCTGGACCCTCCTGAGTAATAGATGCATTTGGACCAGCACCTGGAAATCTAGCCTGGAGATCTTAATCTTCCCAACCTGAATCTAATCTAATACCCCAAAAAAAGGCAAGAATTTCTGACTTTCCTAAAACAATTATTAACAGTAAGTCATGTAAGATGTTCTCTCCTCAGATTCAGAATTTTGTTCTGTTGTTTTTGATAGTATATGACTGTAATTCTAGACCTCCTTAAGATCTCAGCTCCTGGTTAATATTCAGATTCTCCTGAAGTGTTGGAGTCACTGGATCAGGTGCCTCAACAAGCTGGAATTAAGGGAGGCAAGATATTAGATCTTCATAAGCATAAGCACAGACTTGCACTCCACTCACACACCATGCATGCATCCTTTATAACTATCTTGCAGCAGCATCTGTGAGATGAAACAAATTTATAACCTCTGAGCATTTTGTAGCTTATATTTAGCACGCCTGGTGTTAATATACAAAGGTTGAGGAGCTTCATCAAGCTGGAACTGGTGTAAAATCTGCTCTAATGACACAAAAGCTCAAACCAAGGGTAGTTATTTTCCAGTAACCTCACTACCCAAAGTGTTTTTCCCTCTTATATTTCAGAATTTTTCATTATTAATGATCAACACTTCACACTATATTTAAGTTAATAACATAGTGTTTCTCTCAGCAACCTCAATTTCTTTCTCTTAAAGCTACTAAGACATAATCTATGACTTTCCCATGGCAGACCCCTTCCATAAAAGTTCTATCAAGGTCTTCATAGGAAAAGCTTCACTGTGTCAATGATCTTTCTTTATTTTCATATAAAATTACCCCACCCTTCTTCAGTTTTCCCTCGATTCATCTTGATGCCTTACTATCTTAACTATCTTATCTTAATCTGCCTTACCTATCACTTCTACTGAGGATGGCATCACATGGACCTGTTGTAACTGGAATAAATTTCATGTTTACAAATTTGCACCTTTTGACCATGTGATTTAAGGGAATGAATTATAATTGAACTATCCCGGATGAGGATGGTTCCCTTTTGAGTCTGGTTCCTCTCAAGGTTTCTTGATATTAGTCTCCTTACCTGACCACTGACACCTTTGGGTTGCACATAAGTGATAAAATTGCTAAAAATACATTTAAATTTTTGCTTTTTATTTCTGAAATAGCTGCTTTGTGATGTTTTATAATGTTTTTTGTTAAAAGTGCTAAGAGATTAGCTATTAGAACTAGCACATAAATATAATCTTGCAGCTGGTACTATTGTTTAATATGCTTTTATAGAAATTGAGTCGACACTTTTAGACCAATCTGAACCGAGAATGCAAAAGCACCTACTGCTATTGAATAAGTTCATTAAAGGACAAAACAAAAGTGGGTTGTTGTTTTTTTTTTTTTAAATCCTGCACACATTTTCAGCTCCTGATCTGAGTGTTCAAACCAACACCATTTTACTGCAAGGGATTGAAAGCAGCTTTGCATATTTATGCTTTTAATGTGTGGGAAATGAAAGCACTGGATAGATTAAATCATTTGAATAAGTATTATTAGAGAGATGAAAGGGGAAGTTAAAAAAAAAAGATCTAATAATGCTAGCATTTACACAAAAGAATAAATTCAAATAAGATGAAAATCTGACAGTACAGGAGGGATTCATTATGAATATTTTCTTGGTATCATTCCCAGCCTGGCTGTTGATATTGAGAAGGACGAGATTGGCCAGAAATGGACATTCACATCACATTTATGTGTAAATATTGTCATTTATTCTTTATATTCCCATGGTGAGCAGATAGAACTGGGTAAATACCAACAATTTATGGAAGCAAAAGAAAGCAGCTAAAAGGAAAGCGATTGTCATGTAGGAAGAAATTTCACACAAATTCTAAACACAGCCTGTCTGGGTTTTTTAGTTTTGCCTGAGCACGCCGTAGCTAATGGATGGAAAAGTGCAGGCTGAAAGTCAGACGATCCGAAATGGCGAGGGACGCCATGCTTCTGAGCAATTTCAAAATCAATCCGGTGTGAAAGTGAAGTCAGTGAAGTGACCAAAGTGTGGGTGTAACATGCTCTTTTCCCTTAGTTGTACGTACTCCAGCTTCAGCGATTCATATAGCAGTGTCGTGCACGAGGGAACGGAAGGGAAAAATTCCTACTTCCTACAACCGTTTCCAAGGTATATAGGAAGAAGGCTTTCTGAATTTCCTTTTTTCACTGTCTTTAATTTGCAAAAGCCTACAAAGGATGAGCGAGTCCATCAGAAATGCTCTGTGGACGAGACGTATCCTGTGACTCATCTTTCACCCATCGGCACATGGATTACGTGATTTTATTTTGTTTTTCCGTGATCCCCCCCCCAACCCTATTAATTTATTTCCTTTGATAAATTTGTCTCCACATGATTCATCTGTGTCCATTCATTTCTTTCCAAATGAGTCATTTATGTTTACAAGTTTAATTTCTTTCCAAATGATTCATTTATTTTCACTTGATTCATTAATTCTCCTGATTTACCTGATTTATTTCACATTTATTTTTGATTCATTTATGTTCACGTGATTTTTTTTTTTTTTTTTAATTCATCATGTTATCACAAATGTGCAATTTCAGGGCATAACAGTTCCAAATGCACTTCAACATTTACTCACAGTGGGGAAAGAAAAACACTTAACCTACATACGATCACCTGTGAAATGTATGTGATCTTTGTGTACGGTTGAACGATTCGTAAAAGTGCATGAGTTAAAATTGGTCATCGTCACCAGAGCGTGTGCTGAGACAGATTGACCCAAAGCCTATTCGCAGTACACCATCTGGATCAAACCGGCAAAAATAAAACACTCGAGAGAAGTGGATTAAGTTAAAAGCACAAATGTGTATTACTTAACATTTAAATAAAAAAAAAAAACTTCCTTTCAGCATAGTTTAGCTTTTTGGATTGGTTTTAGCGTGGGCAATAGCACACTGACTCAGCAGCGGGCATCAGAGACGTGAAGATAAAGTCGTGCACTGAATCTAATCTAATAATGCATACAAAGGAGCGAAGTGCCTGGTGTCCGAAGGTCAGATATACGCCTAATTATGCAGTCTTTTTACATATTTAATTATTCCTATCAAATCAGCAACATCATTATGCTGATACTGAATAAACATGAGCTGCTGGCCTTCAGGAGATTCACTCACTTGGATGCTGTTACAGCTTATTTCATCAGTTGTGCCTCCTCTCATCTGTCAACATTGGGCACAATTACAGGCCCACAGCCATTCTTTATCACTTCAAAAAGTATACAGAATGCTCTTGACTTTTAATTTTACGTTTTGTATTGACAATTCAATGTTGGCTCTTTTGTTAGGAAGCTCTTAATGGCATATCTGAAAGTAAGACTGAACCCAGTAACTTCTGCTTGACTTTAAAATAAGGCACAAAGGAAAATTACCATTTAAATGGTAAAGCTGATCATTATACAGTTTCGCTTGTTTATGCGTCAAGAGACGGATTGAGATTAAAAGTGCTGTTGTGTCAGGACACGGGTCAAGGCATTGAATGATGGTGCGACTCGTCTTCACTGTATAGATGATTAGTTGCTGAACGCCTATAGAGAGTGATAAAAAGAAAGAGAATAGCACATTTCTTGTTGATTTTATGTAGATGAAATGGAATGAAGCGCACTAATTATTGAGTCTGTGCTGCAATGCTGAAAAGTGCTGTATGTCTGTCTGTGTATAGAAGTACATACAACCTGCTTATTCATGCAAATATCCGATCAGCCAATCATGGAGCAGCATCACAAAATGGAGCACAATTTAGCACAAGAAAAATAATTTCAAAAGCAACAGTCAAGGTCTGATACCTGTGATCATGCCTAGTGTATTTGCTCATTATATGTGGAGGGTTCCGAAAGAAAGGAGTTCTGTCTGTGAGTACAGACCAAGATCCCTCTACACATGTCTCCAACCTTGTTAGACGTTATAGGAAGAGACACGGTGCTCAGCAGCATGTCACAGTGGAGCATCCTTCTGACCTCATCACCTTACTGAGGAAGAGACGGACAGAGACGGAAAGGACAGCATGGAGGAGATAAGTGGTATGTGGGGAAAGAAAGAGAGTCTGAGAGTAAATTGGCCATAAGTAAGATTCTAAGAGAATCTAGCCACAGTGGTCGCAAGCCAGTGACTTCAGGTGCCGGTCCCAAGCCTGGATAAATAGAGAGGGTTGCAGCATGTAAAACGTGACAAATCTAAACATGCGAGTTGTCAGTGTGAATTCCATACCGGATCGGTCGAGGACAGGGTTAACAGCGACCGCCACCAGCACTGTTGGCTACAGAGTGCTGGCGGAAATTGGACTACTGAGGAGGGAGAAGGTTCGGGATTTGCGTCTATGTGGATTTAGAGAAAGTGTATGACGGTGCCGAGAGAGGAGCTCTGGTACTGTATGAGTATGTCAGGAGTGGCTGAGAAGTACGTCAGAGTATGAGAGGATTATGACAGCAATGAGATGTGCTGTAGGTCAGACAGGAGTTCAAGCTGAAAGTGGGGCTACATCAAGGATCGGCTTTGAGTCCCTTCTTGTTTGCTATATGGGTGGACAGGTTGACCGATGAAGTCAGACAGGAATCTATGTGGACAATGATGTATGCGGATGTCATTGTGATCTGTAGTATGAGTAAAGAGCAGGTGGAGGAGCACCTGGAAAGGTGAAGGTCTGCTCATGGAAAAAAAGGGCAATGAACATCAGTCGTAGCAAGATGGAATACATGTGTTTGAATGAGAGGGAACTGTGAGGTTACAGGGGGGCAGAGGTCAAGAAGGTGCAGGAGTGTATGTATTTTGGTTTGATGATGAGTGTGGAAAAGAGGTGAAGAGGCGAGTACAGGCAAGTTGGAGTGTGTGGAGAAGTGTCAGGAGTGTTGTGTGACAGTGTCAAAGGAGAAACGGCAAGACTCAAAGGAAAAATGTAGAAGAATGTAGTGAGACCAGCGATGCTGTGTGGGTTAGAGACTGTAGCAGTGAGGAGAGAGAGGAGTTATATTGGTAGAAGAACGTTGGAGATGGAGCTGCAGGTAAGAGATCGAGAGGAAGACCAAAGAGGAGATGTATGGATGTTGTAAAAGAGGACATGAAGTTCATTGATGTGAGAGTAGCGCTTGCCGAGGATAGAGTTAGGTGGAAACTGGTGATTTGCTGTGGCAACCCCTGACGGGAACAGCCAAAAGATGAAGAAGAAGAAATAAAAATAAGATTCAAAAGGGAACAAGACATGGAACAGGAAGGGGGTGAAGCTCAGCACGGCTGGTCTGATGGAAGAACGTCTTATCTTATAAGAAGTATCTTATCAGTGTCTTATTATATTATTTTGCATACGAATCCCATTTTTAACGAATAATTAAGTGATCAGACAATGATAGTGTTATGCTCTACCCGGTCATTAACTCTGTTCTGTAAAATGAAGATTTTAAATGTTGTTACAAAATCTTTTCTTGACTTTTCAAGGTAACCTCGAAATGCTACTTTTTTTAATTGCAAAATAAGACACAAATACAGTCCTAAGAATCGTCCCTATGGGAATATCTGTAGGAGTGTATAACACCTGAAAGGCAAAGAGTATATTTCATGAATAAATTTATGTTCCCTTTCAGATCTTTAACTATGTCTTTAAACATTTTATTATTAGCCAAAAAAAAAAAATTGTGGGCAGAGATGAGATCAGCCTCTGATCTGCTCCAGCATCAATCATTGCTGACAAGTTAATTAGGCGTCAGTTCCTTCAAATTCAGTTCAGTTTTGTTTGTATGGTGCTTTTAACAATAGGCCTTGTCACAATGCAGCTTTATAGACGTATATTAATTCAGGATCTAAATTAAATTGATCCATAATGATTAAGCCGGTGGAGAAGGAAAAACTCCCTGAGATGATATGTCCTCGTCTAGGTGACACCGGAGAGAGTGATTTTAAATCTTTTCCTAGTGTATACTATATGGTCCATTTGTTTAACCAGGAAATTCTGGTTATAACATGAAGCCTATATTGTTGAAGGGTCAACTGATTGTTTTTTTTGTTTTGAGTTCCAATCCATTTGTTGCTCACCATCGAATTTCAGCTCATGTGGAGAATCCTTTCATTATAAGAAAATGCTCATTAGGATTATGTAGCTGGAGTGGTTTGTTTTCCATGAAGGTGTTTTTATACGAGGAATCAGTACCAAAAATGGTATAAATACCTGAGTTAGATCTGAGAAGGTTCTATATTCATGCAAGGTTGAGTTAGATAACTAATGTAAAATGATGTTCAGTCTGATTCTGTGCTGAGTGTTCTATTAAAAAGATGAGACCCAAGCGCTTCAGTACAAGTCAAATTTCCTGTAACAGCTGATAGAAGACGTGACATGATAAACCGGTATCAAAGACTTGTCTTCATTTCAAATCCAGTTCTTACAATAGGCAGTATCTTAGACAGTATTGCTGTGTGTGAGAGTGAGATTTTTCAATGATTGGCTTCTTTATTGCTATAGAAGCCCTTGGCAGCAGTTCTGCAATGTTCAACTATCAACTGACAAAATCCTGCAGCATTTCAGAGTTGTTGTTGTTGTTGTTGGTTGCAGTTTTGGCTGGTGCACTTATAATAAGCACATGCTTCTGGGTCAAGATGCTCTAAGGTCATCATTCTGTTCTTATTGCATTGGTAATAATGGGTGGTCAGGATATTGGATGGGAGGTTAAAATCTAATATCAATACCTCTTAGGGATGAGCAAAGCTTTATATCACAAAGTGTCATTGATGACATGATACAAACATGCCAAATTTACAGTTTTCTTCAGTCCTTCTGTGTAACTTGTTTGATTTGTAAATTCAGATTCATTTTCTTTCTTCGTCTACCTAGGTTTAGTTTCTGTTTCAAACGCATTTTTTGTGGGAAGCTAATTAATAATAGTGTAAATTATACCCATTGTTCTTGTGTAAAAGGATGAAATGTAGGGGTGTGTGTCAAACACCTGAAACAAATGTCGCTAATCCTCAGCATAAATCTGAAAACAGCTTTGCTTTTTTTCTTCTTCATACCATTCTATGTATTTCTCTTCAAAACTCTTAAAACCAAATTTAGGTCATTGTAATCCACCTTTTTCCTGAATTTTGACTGCATGTTCGATGCCCAGAAAGTTGTCTCACTGTCCACATTAATAAATGATGTAAGGAAAAAAAAGCTTGATCAAAACTTTCTGCATCAAGCCAGTGTCTATCCCAAGACCCTGGCTTTTCAAAGCAATGGCAGGGGTGTCAAAGTGTGCTGCAGATGAATGGATGACTACTTCAAAGGCACTACAGAAGAGATCAATATCCAGGGGCTCACTGTAGACAAACATGTAAATAGAAAGAGTGAAAGGAAGCAGGATGCCTACGGCCATAAACTCTCCGTTGGCCCAAGGCCAAGTGTAAATCCTTCCTACCGTCCTCTAAAATCTTTGCAGGCCTTCATTCCTCAAGCCTTTCAGTTCTTCAGCTCTCCTTGGTTTTACCTCTGTGCTCATTGTAGCCTGCGGCAACAAGGGTTCATCCTCTGAATCCATCATAACACAGAGACAAACAAGCATCTATATGACCACTGGTGTACCTGTCTGTTATGTCCTCATACAGGATCACTGTGATAAAACAGGTCTGACTTATGCAGCAGTCTCCAGAGAGTGCCAAGTTATTTGGAAATGGTTGCTCTCGGGGACAAGGACACAGTTGTTAATTCTGTTTTTCAGTAGGCTGCTAGAGCACAGCCTCTGGCCTTAGAATCCTAAGGAAAGAGGAAATAGATGGCGAGTGGAGAGAGAAAAAAAAAAAAGTCTTCAGGGGCAACAAGCAAGCCCAGACCTGGCCCTTGGCTGAAGATGTCTAATGCAGAGAGCATGTGTGTAATGATGAATTCCTTTCTGTTGTCTTCCCTGGTGTGTATGTAAACATCTCATTTGGTCAAGAGAACCATATAAGCTACAAAAAGCTATCGAGATCATATTGAACTCACACTGGCTAACACTGCAGTCCTGAGCAAGCTTCAAAGTGATTTTCTGAACACATGATGTTCAACAGAAATCTAACGCTCGTCGATCTCTACGAGACAGGTTCTAGGGGCAGAGTTTTGGGAACTCTGGGAATAGAATTAAATTCCAGGAGAACAAAAAGTCCTTGAAATATTCTTGAACACACCAGATTAATTGTTCCAGACTCTTTTTTTTTTTTTCTTTTTTTCAAATCTTGCCTAATGCTTCTGCAACCTAAATTTATAAATGGAAATATACGCTTCAAACCCTGTGCACATACTTCCAAGTTAAATGACACAGCAACAAAATAAGGACATTGTGTTCTGTGTTTTGCAATGTTACATCGTTTAAAATAAATAAATAAAAAAGAAAAAATAGGTCAGCAAATATGGATTAAGTAATCCAGCATGGCCAGGCTTTCAGTGGAGACTATCCCCAGGTGTCTTCAATGAAAAATGGCCTGGATGGCCCTCAGAAGATGTGGACAAATATGGACTCTGAATCTGTGTCTCCCACAGCGGAGGTCTGTACATTTCACCCCTGTGTCTGGTTGGAGGATCAATGCTTTATTTTCAGCGTGCCTCTCTGGAGAGATGCTGTATTCACTTAGAAACATTAATTAATTATCCAAATTTATACCAAAGCACTGTTTAATGTACATATATCCGATTGGTCAGCGGTCGGATGTTGATTCATTTTCTTTAACAGTGACTGATAATAGTGGCAGCTGCAGGCTTTATAATAATTCACTCGGTCCTGAAATTTTAGTGTTTCTATAGTAACAGCAAAAGGAACTTGTCAAAATCTGTACATCTATCCATCCACTTCCTGTAGCGGGTTGTAGGGAGCCTGGGCCTGGATTCATTAAGATTCTTAGTGCAAAGAGTTGCTGTGGGTGTTTCCTTTTAAATTTAAGAAAATATCCTAGTAAAGATAAAAGTTATTCATAAAGCATCTTAATGCGTAAAAAAATCTATCCTACCTTGTGCTCTGAGTCACTCTGGAAAGGCTTCAGGGAGGGAGAGGCTCCTGTGTAGGATAAGGTGTGATATAGAAGATGGATGGATGGACACCCTGAGTACACACTGTAAATGAATAATTAAGGTTTTTAAAAAAAATGAAACAGATCCTGGAAGGCAAGAGATCTTTGGGGAGGTTTGGTTTAAAGAAATGAATAAACAATTAAGAAATATCCCATAGGATTCTGATCTGAACAAGTCTTTTCTTTAGGTGCATTTCTGGCCACTGTGTATTTGGTGTGGTTCTTTGTGAAGCGACAGCAGAAAGACCATCTAATATAACATCGTCACTAAAACTCACGTTTACATACAATCATTTCTGAGAAAAATAAAGCTTTGATTGATTTTCTCCTACAAAAGAAAAAAGAAAAACAAGCATCGTGTTTACCGATGGATATCTGTCTGTCTGTCTGTCTGTCTGATTACAATTTTCAGTCTGAACGCACTTACTGTGTTCAGGTTCCACAAAGGTCTGGTTTGTTCAAAATACAAAGAGACCACTAAAGCTTCATTCTTTTGCATCTGAACCTCTTATTTCAAGGACTAGCACACATCAGTCCAAGTATTCGCTATTTCTTAAGCAGCTGATTTGTGACCTAATAAGGAAGGCAATCAGGGAAGGCTAAACCTCCACAATAAAGCAAGAAAAACAATTTCTCAGTCTTATAGCTGCAATAAAACCAGCTGTCCTCAACATGGCTCAAGGCTTATCTGTGCCTTTCATCTGATTTGTTTTTCAGGGTCAGACAGCACGGACAAAAATTATGATTTGACTTCAAATATTAGACTGAATAGGTAAAAAGTATATGTTGTACAGACCCTCCAGGATTTAACACCAAATCAAGCACTAAAGTTTTCGGAGCAGAATCAGAAACCCATCACGCCTCTTCGTCTTGAAATGACGTATAATTTTTCTTCTTTGTTCCGATAAAAAGAGAATCGAACAATGTTGCCCTGATGAAACCAAAGTTTCTCTCAAACTGATCAATTATAATGACTACAGCTGAAAAGAAAGCCACGGTTAACTCACACAGCTGCTGACTATCCATCTGGATCTATAACCCTGGAACATAAACAGCTGCACTCTGATCAATTACAGGACCTCGACACCAGGTTTTCTCACATGTGACTTGTGTAAAAACATTTTGGTAGCGAGTTCAAATACCAATTCAAAAAAAAAAAAAAAACAAAGAAAAAAAACACATCTACAGGGGTGTAAAACACCATTAAATTCTTTGTTACAAAGCCACATTTTGTAAAAGCATTTGCTTTACAGATGTAGAGTATGTGACTATGGTTCATACACAGCCAATGGGTTTATTTAACCAAGCTTTATTATTGTTTATATCACTTCCTATAATCTGTATACTCTAAGATTTAATTATAGATGGGTTTCTAGTTTATTCGTTCATGGATACATTCCATTCGCTGCCTCTTACAGAGACAGACACGAAACAATAATTCTCACTGACTGAAAGATCTCAGGACGAGTTGTTTAGCGCAGGCTCCGAAATTAATATAATAAATCAACATAATCACCAGCACTTCCTGACCAGATATGGAATATCAGCAGCATATTAATGAGACCACACCTGCTGCTCCGGAGCACTGAAATACACACTCCAGATGGAGGAGTGAACTCGGGACCCACGGAATGCCAAGCGACAACTCCGGCTCGGGTCTCGCTCTCGGGTTTCTCTTAATTTGTAAACAAAATGAGAGGGAATGGGGACGACGGAGGGAAAAGAATGAGAGCGAGGCAGAAGGAGAGGTGCACAGTAAGACGGACAGGCAGATTACAAGAGGGATAGATGGACAAACAAAGAGAGACAGGAAACCAATACATGCACAGCAAAAACAGAGAGAGAGAGAGAGAGAGAGAGAGAAACAGTGAGACAGAAAGAAGATGTGTGTGAGAGAGAGGGAGAGAAATTAAGAACCCGAGTGAGAGATAGAGGCAGATGGAGAGATTCAGAGTAACAGGCAGATAGCAAAAGGGATAGGTGGAATAAGAGTCAACGGAGAGACTCAAAGCCAGTATTTGCACACTAATGGCAAAGACAGCAAGAGAGAGAGAGAAAAACAGTGAGAAAGAGACAAAAGGAGATATACAGAGTTCCAGAGAGAGAGAGAGAGCGCGCTTCTGAAAGCCCATCCATACACACAGAAGACAGACTGATAGACATATACGAAGAAAGAGAGAGGTACAAGGTACATGCACAAAGAGGAGAGACAGACAGTGCATTAAATTTCCCACTTGTCTCCTTCCATCAGACTGATCACAGCTCTACTCAGTGAACCGAGGCAATAACCCAACACCATTAATTTAATTTATTTACCTGACACCACTCCTTTTTTTTTTTTTTTGTCACTTTATTATACACAAACATCAACCTTACAGTCACCTGGGCTCTGAATTTTCCTTCAATATTTGTTTTACAACAAATTTTTATGTTTTATCTGCTGCTGTGATTTGATCAACAGATGAAAACTCTTCCTTTACCTCAGCGTCACTTTATATTGCTGAGGGAGGTTTGTGGGGTAAATTCTCAGATTGTGCGCATTGGCTCCATACTGCAGAATCTCAGTAGAAGTTTCCGCTTCGGATGTTCTTCTCCATGTTCTTCTCTCTATCCTGCTTTGTACTGTATGGTACAGTAAGTAGGGATATTTGGACAACTGATGACCCTGAGTTTATTTATTAAGATTTTTTTTTTTGTACTGCACAGTTAGTTTGTTCAGCTCTTCGCGGCAATGCTGCACAAGCCCTCCTGCCGAGTTAGCAATTACTGACCTGTATATTTATCGTATTTATTTCATGTATTTGTGTGTGCACACACGGTGGCTCTGAGAAAAATATTTAATGTCAATGCATAGAAATTCCATGAAAGAATAACAATAAACCCCACTTGAATGCAATTTCTTTCCTCCAGCCCCCAAACGCATCCCTGAGCTTTCAAGGTAAGGCGAGAGTGATTTGTAATATGGCATTCTCAGGTCACATTGTCAGGACTCATGTGTCTTTCTAGCATCTCGCTGCTTGTTTCCAGCATAACGCAGAAGGGGGAGAAAAACAAAACAAAACAGGACCACAACTGCATAAGTGGCACAGGTGAGTGACCTCAGACTGGAAAATGGAGTTTATCACCCATGGCTAATCTCCAAAACACTTTAGAGTTTCATTTTGAAGGTCAGTCAAGTGAGCTAGACAAGAAATGCCCCTAATTACCTGTCTGACTCTCTGACTCAATCACTCCACATGGAGTTCAGGGGGATTTTGTTGTGAGAGTTGTGGGTAGAGAGCTGTAAGTACATACAACTCTCTCTCTCTCTCTCTCTCTCTCTCTCTCTCAAGATATAAAGACAGAGCAGTAAAGACAAACAGAAGGAGAGACACAGAGTAACAGTCAGACAGGTAGATAGCGAGGGATGGATGCAGAGAGGGAACTAGGCAGAAGGAGAAATACAGAAAGAGAGGGAGGATATTCAGACAGAGAGACAGAAAGAAGGAGACGAGGGCAGGCAGAAGTACTGCAGTTACAGAGTAACACAGACAGACAGATAACAAGAGGGATAGATGGAGAGAGACAGACAGAAAAGGAGAGACATATAGGCAGATAAAAAGATGGAAGGAATGAGAGAGAGAGAGAAAGAGACAAAAGGAGATATACAGAGTTCCAGAGAGAGAGAGATGCAGAGACATACAGACAGGCAGATAAAATGGGATGGAAAGAGGGAGAGATGGGCAGAATGAGAAATACAGAATAACAGAGACTGATATAAGATACATACAGAAGATGGACAGGCATGTAGGGAGATAACAAGAGGATAGATGGAGAGAGAGAGAGAGAGATGGTTCTCACACTAAAGTAGTCCTTGCATACCAAAGTACATACACCTCATTTAATAGAGATGGATTATTTTCCCTTTATAATAAGCACTTGTAATTACATAGTTGTCCATGACACGTGTATAAACCACACCTGTGATGGGGAAAGAGTGAATACATACTTTATGTTTAGTTTCTATTGGAGGTGATGAAAGAGCTTCCTGGATACACCCAATCAATGGACAAGCCTGCTTTTCCCACAGGACGTTAGTGAAACTTAGTCAGCATATCAGTTGGGACAGGACACGTGGGAGTTTTATGCAAGCAGAATCTTTGTAGACACTGAAGAGTTACTGACATGATAGCGGAACTAAAATCACAGACATATTCAGGTAAGAAATACATGATCCCAGCTCTCCAGGTAAAACTAATCCAGGCTGAATACAGCTTTTCTCAGTCCGAGGACAGTCTTAATAACTTTTGCTACAGAAATTTGTAAGTTCTTACAAACAGATCTCACTAACTGCTATATATCGGAGACAAGGACTTGAAGCTAACCAGCTAGCTTTCATGTCAAGACCGATTTCAGCAAGGCTGAAAGAAACTAATCCATATTGGTTTTCATCAATATTCTGTGTCCTTTACAGACAAGAAGGTCACAGATTTAAGTTTTTGACACTGTATCGGAGAACCAAGTCTTCAACCATCCGAAAGTCTGGACAGCGAAAAAGGTCATGCATTTCTAATGCTCTGGCCAGAGCTAATTAGGTATTGATTTGGGTATTTGGATTTTTTCTAACTCTTACTACAGATATCCAGAGCCTCATTAAGACCTGTTTAACATCATAATGTAAACTGAGAAAGTAGCCACTAATCACTAGCTCCAAACAGGATGAATGGAGTAGGTCCAGAGAGTGGAGCATTCTACAAACATTCATTGTATCATCAGCAGATTGTAAGTGAATTATGTTATAATATTCATCACCTAGAACTTTACTATGTTATGTCAGTAGACTGTGATCACCATTAGATTTTACTATAGATATTCAAGAGAAAAATTTGGCGTAGCTTTTGGTCCAAAACCCAGAATGTACGGAATTAAGTATTCGGTACCTCAAGCATCTGCTTCTTAAAAAAACATACTTATTGGCAGCTCTCTAACCAAAGAAACAGCATGTGCTATTTTTCTCCTCCGTATGTGAACATCTGGAGGCTGCAGCTCCAGAGATACTAAATCAGATTCTGGTTTTGACTGACAGCAGAATCCTGAGCTGTTATAAAGTGGGCTGACGTGCCTGGTTTTAACTCCCCGATATTTGGTCTCCAGTGACATTGTGTTTTACTCAGACAATAGCAGTACATTCGCAGGAGCTTTCTGCAACAGCATTAGCATTCCTGACTGACAGGAGAAAGCGGAGCAGAAGATGATCACACAGATTATGGAGTTGTTCCAGCATCGTGGTGCTAAAGGCTGGAAGGGTTACGACGACAGCCTTAATAATAAATTAGAGCTATGCAGTTGGATTTTGTGCGTGCACAGTTTCATTATGGGAACACGGGGCTCCTGTGGATGTTCTTTTATCCGCCGTGTGCAACAGAGGTGCGTCTCTGCCTTAATAACTCATTTCACACAGCTCCCAGGATGACCTGCTTTCAGGCTTTCAGGCACGTCAGCAATACGTGTGTTTTGGTAATGATGAATTAAAGCACAAATGAATCCTTAGCACATCAGGAAATGATGAAGAGTTTCCATTAACAGCCTTCCAGTCAGATATGAATAGTCATTAATAATGGTGTTAGTGATGGTGAAATCCTCCATTCTGTTTGGTCAAACGTTTCTCAATAACAAGACAAGCTGTTGTTTTTTTATTGTTTTTTTTTTAACTGTTTTTTTTATTAATGACTTCAAAAGAGAGGATACTGCATGTATACAGCATGCTGTAACATATAAAGTGGTGACAGAATTGAACGTTTGTGTACATCCTGCAACATTACTGATAGAGTTAAAAAGTATGATGTACCATTGTTTTAAAAAAAAAAAGAATTTGAAAACGTTAGCAAATTTCTGCAGTTTAAAGAAGAATAAAACACTTCAGGACATGCTGTAACAGCAAGATTCAAAGTGTGGTTTTTTTTTTCCCTATCTGCTTAATATCTTCTATAGAATTTAAAACCACCTGAAGCAAAAAAAATAAGGTTAAATGTTTGCCATTTACATCATGCTAAGTATGAATAATGAGTTAAAATCTTTATTCAATTAAATGTATAAGCATGAAGCTCAAATTGCACTCAAGTGAAAGTGAACAGATGCTATTCAAGTGGAGTCAAGTAAAACATAAAGTAAAACGTAGATGTTTTTAATATAAAATTTTCTGTGAAATCTAATTTTTGGTAAATTACTAATCAAAAACTGATGGAACTGTAGAACTGCTTTCAGTGAAATCGTGTAAATAAGCAAAATTAGTAATTAATAAGTTAATACAAATGTAACAAATTTAATTAGTATTTATTAATTAATTAGTAATTACTAGTTTTATTAAATAATTAGTTAATTAATAAATTAAAGTTTAAATAGACCTCAAACAAACTGGACAATGTGAATTTTCACAAATAAGCCCAATGCTAACGGGGATGTCATGTTGCAGAGGTGAAGGCGGATACAAGCGCTTAATTTATTTACAGCATAAAAGGAAAACTGTCTGTAAACCGTGACACGAACTGAAGTGGCAAACCATCAGTGATAACAAGGCTATGGCTGAGAAAATACAAAATCTAAATCAACAAAACTACAAACATACAGTAGCATCAACTAAAGCTAGCTAAAGACATGGTGAAACTACAGAGCTGAAATAAGAGGACTAATGACAACACAAAACAATGAGAATAACCGTGAAGAAAATGGACGACGCAACAGAAGTAGTTTAAAGAGGTGCCCTAGGTTGCCCTCTGGTAGTCTAGTTGCCATGATAGGTGATTAGAAAGATGCTATTTTCGGGTTCCTAAGCACCTGTTGGATACCATAAAAGCTTTTATATAAGCACACAACAGTTTTTACCTCAGACAAGTGATTTGTGAAAGGACCGTCTCAGCCACTTTGTGCATTACTGCTCCTGTAAATCCTCGCAAATTACTTGCATTCCTTTGTAAGTGCCTCCAATGTCTTTCATATCCTCCAAGAAGCATCTGGATTATTTCAGCTGTAACATCCATCCTTCTGTAGCACACACTCCCTTGTCCTTCATGTTCAGCCATGCTTACTTTAAAGAAGTCTGATCAGGAAAATTATTTCAAAAACTTGACGCTTTTCACCTATTTAGACTTGCTAGACAGGCTTTTGAAAGATCCAATCCAAGGCCATAGAGCATGGAAATATCACAGATTTTTGTTCAGTCTCTCACCTTTGTGTGAATACAACTCCTGAAACAATTGCCATTTAACTTTCTTTGCCTTGTAAGGTTACATTTTGCGTAGGTGCAGCAATGATGGTTCAAGTGGTTAAGGCTCTGGGTTGTTGATCAGAGGATCAGGGTTGTACCAAGCTGAAACTTTTGGGCCCTTGAGCAAGACCCTTAACCCTCCCTTTTTATGAGATCTAAAAATGTTTTTAGTCATTGCACATCGAGGTCAGTTTTAACGTGCGCTCGTTTTTCCTGCCTTTTGTACTAGGATTTAACACCGGTATAATTGACTAAACTTCTGCCATAAACCGAGGCCATAATAAAAGCATAATGATCACCATAATAGGCATTTTATACTATCTGCTATCTGTAATGCTGTTATTCTTTTGGTCAGCGCTTTTATCTAAAGTGACTTACAAGTGAGGCAGAATTTAATCTTGCGCCACCCTGGAGGGCCGTGTTAATCTGGTCGACCCGTTAGGATAATGATCTGTGTGTCAAGTAAGCAATGTCAGATTTAAAAAAAAAAAAAAATCTAGGAAGAAAGTCTAAAATGTTTTGATGAGAACAGTGGCAAAAGGAGAATTCCGAGATAAAGGTCTACATCTGTAACAAGGCAACATGAATGTTGAATCGCAAATGATTGTTTGGAGGAATTTGCAGGAATGCAAATAAGTTTGTGTATATTCAGATGCAATCTGAGAAAATTCTCACAGGTTTATCCTGAGTAATGACTATAGCTCCAGGGTTCTGAGATCAATTTTCAGCTCACATCACATTCTGTTCAGGTTCTCCCCATGTCTGTGTTGGGTTCCTCTGGGTTCTCCAGTTACATCTCAGTTTTCTCTGACCTGCTAGTACATGGTCTTTTAATTTCTCATAAGTGTCTCACCTGTAAATGATTGTGTGAATACGAGTGTTCATTGTGCCCTGTAATAGAATTGTGCTCTCTGATGGACTAATGCCCAGTGATGTACTAATGCCCTCCAATGGACTGGTTTGCCAGGTGATGGACTGGTGCCCTGTGATGGGCTGGTGTGCCCTGTGATGGGCTGGTGCCCTGTGATGGGCTGGTGCCCTGCGATGGACTGGTGTGCCATGTGATGGACTGCTGCCCTGCGATGGACTGGTGTGCCATGTGATGGACTGGTGTGCCATGTGATGGACTGGTGCCCTGCGATGGACTGGTGTGCCCTGCGATGGACTGGTGTGCCTTGCGATGGACTGGTGCCCTCCATTGGACTGGTGCCCTGCAATGAACTGATGTGCCCTGCGATGGAGTGGTGCCCTGTGATGGACTGGTTTGCCATGAAGGATGTATTCCCGCTTTGCACCCAGTGTCCCAAGGCTAGGCCCCAGATCCAGGATATACTCTCACTGAATACCTACAGTGTGTGTACCTCATAGTGTATCTGCAGACACCAGAACTCACGGAAGTGTCCACCATTGCTCACAACAACCAATCACTAATCAGCACTCTTCCCAACAGCCAATCACTGATAACTGTTGTTTTTTATATTTTGTAGTCTCAATCTCTCTCTGTGATATTTACAGCAATAAAAGCTAGCTGTTCCGTCTGTAACTAATTCTTTTGTGTATATTACTAATCTACACACTATGACCACCTCAGTATGCCTGGATTCTTGATAAATGATGTCATGACCAGAGATAACTTCTTTCCATTCAGTTACAACTCTACTCTGTTCCCTTCTATTTCACACTTCATCCTTCATATAACTGGCTTTTGATATGCAAATGATAATGATGATTCAATTATGGTATGCAAATTAGTCTCTGACATCGTGTATTGACTTCTAGCGAATTTGTGAACAGACATTAGCTACTTGAAAAGAGATGACAAATCAGTGCTTGACAAAACCAAACAATCCTAAATCTTAGCATAATCCATAAACGTTCTGCTAAGCGATAAGTCTTTACACCAGGTGGACATCAGGCTTCACTAAACTTCCATTAGAAACCTAATCATTCTTTCAGCTGTAATAAAAACCTGTCATCAGCCTAAAGACTCAAGGCTTCTTGTTTTATTTGTACACACAGATGACTAGCGTTTTCCATTGCCGTTATTGAAGGCGATGTGGAGTTATGGAGCATTATGAAGAAAACTGTAGACTCCAGGGGCCTAATGTCAATATACAACATAATCATTTGAAGGCAAATGCAAATTCAAGCTAGAGAAACAACACCAGAGGAGGGGAGAGAAGAGAGCAGCATGTTTCCACTCGTGGCTGGTGTTTGTAATGCGTATTAAAAGGCCAATATGAGCAATGTCCTGAGGCTAAAGCTTTTTATTCTAATTTGCAACACGAGTTTGAGATGGAAAGTAAATCTTAACAGCCCCCAGGAAAGCAGTGGAATGAGCAAATGCATGCATATGGCCCACTATAATTACTGTGTGGCTGACTATTAGGCTGCGTAAACACACATTAATTAAACACCTTGTTGCCGTTCATAGTGTGATTAGTTGACTATTTTTTTTTCTAAGTACCAGTGCCCTTAAGGTCGCAACAAACGTTAAGGATACCCTGAGTGAAGGAGTCCACTTAAAGAACCTTAAGGCTGTTATTAAACATTTTCCCTTCATTACTTAAGTGTTCTCTGAAGTTCCATTAAGCGCTGCTACAGTCGGTCATGGTGGCTTAGCACCTCTTGGGTTGGGGGTTTCAAGTCCTGCTTCTGCTCTGTGTTTGGAATTTCCTGTGGGTTCACTGGTTTCCTCCCCAAGTCCAAAGACATGCACTGGAAGCTGGGGTGCCCCAAGTCCACTGGGATAGACGGGTTCCCTGTGACCATGTGTAGGATTAGCAGTACCGAACATTGTTGCATCCACCCACGTGGTACCAATGTTCAGTACCGCTTGTAACAAATGTTGGATGGATGGATAGATACTAATTAGTTTTAGCAGGTTTGAGGGTGTTTCCTGTTTTTCTAAAAAATAAATAAATAAATAAATCTCTTCTTCATCCTCAGTCCTGTTCGGTTCACGTTTCTGATATCGTTAACATTCTCCAGCTGAACAGTTGCAGCAAAAGTGAAACTTTTTAAAATTCACTGGTTCATTATGTTCTGTTTATTTTGGGAGATTCCGTAACTATAGCAACAGCTTCCCCATTGCCGTGCTTTGTCAGAAACTATCATGAAACGCTTAGTATAAACACTTGGGTAAGGGGGATGGTTATGATGATTGTTGCAATGCTCTTACATAAATTCCTTGCCTCAGGGATTTTTTTTCCCCTCAGGGATCCACTTAAGTGTTTCAGTACAACCAGGCAGAGGACTAGAAAGTATCTTCTTCAAACATCACAGATGTATCACAGACAGCTAAAATTAGCTGCATCGCTCCTCTCCTGCTCCATCACTTCACCACTCTCGCCTCCTCTTCATCTCTTTATTTCCCCGTCCGTCACAGCTAACACAGTTCACATTTTCCTTCTCTTTACCTTGTTCGTTCTATCTCTCTCGCTCGCTCTCTCTCTCTCTCTCTCTCGGTCACACATTTTATTTTGGTGTAACTTCACACAGCACGCAACACCGCTGTTTGCAGAGATGTTCATCTCTGTGAGAGCCTCTGAGCCGGTTGTTCTGTTTCACACCTCAGAAGCAACTGCGCTCCAAACACACAACCAAAAAAATACAGAAATACGCAAAGATCAAAGGCATTCTAAACTTTTGCAGTTTCAGGAAGCAGCACACGTTGAAGATCTGAAGCAGTGATTCTTCATCTGAAAAGCTTGTGACTTTTTTGAACCTCTAAAAAACAAAATGTTGAATGTTGGACACGTCCTGCATTCAACGCTTGCAGCTTTGCTTACGTACTTTAAGAGGGGGTGCGGTTACCAGGCGCTAACTCTGGATGAATCAAATTTTCAAGATGGCTGACGATACTGACGACACAAATTTGAGACAATACTATCTTTACATAGTGCGTGGTATTGTACGCCATTTGGAGTGCAGCTACTGTCCGCATTTGCTCGTTTTCATTTTTATTCTTTAGTAAACAATTAAATAAATAATAGCAACTGTGCTGTTGCTCCGCCTCCAGTAGAAAATTCTGATCTAAAGTGAGCATGGGGGCAGCGTGATATCTGTCCCAGTGGGCCTCTAGTAGAGATTGTAGCAGCTTTGATGAAATGTAAGCAAAGTCAGTTTCAGTGAAAATAGCAAAAAAAAATTAAATTGTTTGGTAAGCAGCTAAACTAAAATGGTCAAGGCACTGGGTTACTGATCAGAAGGTTGGTGTCCCAGTTCAAATCCCAGTACTGCCCAAGCTGCCAATGCTGCTCTTTTAATCATGACCGACTGTGAACTTTCTGGGATTTAAGAATTTCACCTCACAGCTTAACTCTCATTTATTTAGCAAGCTAATGTTAGGTTCGATCTGAAACTGTATTTTCTACCAATATCTCCTGATATGTTAGCCACGGTGCTAAACCTTCCATTTTTTTTTCCAGATATGAGAAATATAAAAGACTAGGGAGCCTGCAGTGATTTCCTTCACACAGTGATTGATGGTAAAGAGCTCTGGTTCTCACAGCTGGGGGCAGCTTCTTGAAGAATGAGGCAATAGGGTGGTGTTTGGTTGAGCTCTGACAAATAATGAGGCTTTTGTGAACTTTTCTTTGACTGAGGTGACATTTCTGTGGTTTGAACATTAAAGAATAATGGGGAACAACAGAAAGTTTTGCACTTGGATCCCCTAAGGTTGGTAGATCTAAGAAGAGAACAGAAACCAAATGCAAGATAAAATAGCAATATGAACGTAAACAAATACAGCTAACGGGGAGCTAAATTCTTTTTAAAAAAAGAAAAGAAAAGAAAGAAAGACAAAAAAAAATGAAAAACCTAAAACCAGAATATAAAAAAGTCATATAAAAAAACATAAGGCTAGATACTAGTACTAGATCATATAACATGAAGTCTAATAGATATATAATTAAGCACTAAAGCAGGTCAGAAAAAAAATAAAAATAATAAAGCTTATACTTTGTAGCATTAGTTCATTTTTCAGTGTGATTAGACAAATTTGTAGCACTGCAATTATTTTTGGAACAGCAG
>JAOTRN010000035.1:2805986-2831317 GCA_028566695.1 Bagroides melapterus
GAGAGAGAGAGAGAGATGGACATCCAAATGGCACAACAGGGAGTGTGAGGACTTCGTGTTCATTTTGCCACCTCCACCGAACCGTGCCCACGGCCGGCGGAACCCCTGGCACTGACACATGCACGTAAACGCGTGATCGAGAGAGGCTGTGCGGAGGAGTGGGGATTCCCCACCAACATGCTCTCTCCTGCCTACTGCACACCAGCCGCCTCCATGCACCCCCACTGTCGCTTGCGCAACCACCAGCTGTCACTATCCACTGACCCACATTGTACTTCCTACACACACACACACACGCATGCACACACACACACAGACACGCATATACACGCAAGGCCTGCAGTCTGGGCGCCAGGCCTGATCTTCACTCTTGGAGTCTGTAAAAGCGGTAGAAGATCAAAGCTAGGAGAGCGTCAGAGCTGGAGTTGAAATTGAGTTGCTCGACATTAGGGGAAGTGGAAAATGACCATTAGGTCTAAACAGACATACATACACAGCACACACACATGCAGGGACCGGGACAGAGACAGAGTGTGTGCTGAAGTCACCACTGGGGAAGTGGAACATGATCATTAGACGACTCCACACCCACAACTGAAGGCTCCAAACTCTCCAATCAGATCAATTAAACAATTAATGTCATGGCAGCATAAGAGACAAGCAGTAATCTCCATACATCCTTATTACACTGTGACAGCACTTCCACAAGTGCATATATCTCACTGAAGGCCTGGAAACACTAAACCAATTGTATTTCAATCAACAATCTGGAAAGAAACTTCTGTGATGACCCTCACCTGAAACGACACAAAGGCAACGACTACATGCAGTATGTAGTACGGCTGTGGAGCGCAATGACTCTATCTGAAACTTTTTAGTAGCCCTAATATCTGTATTCAGACTTAAACACGCAGTGGGCGTGGGTTCTGACTTTCCTCTTGTCATATACACTGCATGTAAAGTATTTTCATTTGCAAGCGTGTGTTCTAGGGTGTGTGGTCTAGGAGTGTATTTGGGAAAGCCCTGCTATGAATAACCTGTGGTCAAAAGTAGCAGCAGACGCCTCGGGTGCTGCTTTTCAAAACAATGTCCACCCTTTTTTCTTTAGAATGATAAAGCTCTTAGAAAGAACATCCTTCAAGCCATTCCTGAAATGCTTGGTATACTACACATCAGACTAACTTACTAGTGAAATGGGAAAAGAGTTGGAGAATGGCCTAAAACAACATCTGAATGAATGTTTTTAATAGATAAAATCATTTTGCTGATTGTTATCTTGTTTGTCCATTTCACACGCAGGATTAACAACAGAACTGTTCTATTCAACATTGTGTAGTAGTTGTTCCTGCTGATTCTTTTATCTATTAGGTCTATAATTTATGATGTCTAGTAGTCCGTTACGTATATATTACATTTCCATTTTTTCAACAACATTGATCAAATTAACTGAGTGATTATCTCAATGAATTAAAAGAAAACTTTATTTACTGCAAGTGACTTAGAATGGAAGAGCAACAGTTTGGCATTATTTCTGGGTGTTCACCATGAAACTCCCCAGTCACTGCAGGGTGGAGTGGCATTTAAGTGTTACTCCAAATTTCTGGAAAACTACCAGAGTAATCTTTTGGAATATATCTCTGTCAATAAAAATGTAAAATATTCATGAATGTGTTCTCAAACCCATATTATTTCATCCTGTTATAAACCCAGCTATAATAATAATAAAAAAGAATTCTAAACGGGTCATTTTAATGGGTCAAATTCAGTCCAAAAGTTGGTCATTTGTCAGTTTCACAGTTACTTAACTTCTAGGGTCCCAATTTAATTTACTTAACTTCTGGGGTCTCAATCCAGATTAATTCTGAGGTTGCCAGATTTTTCATGAGTAAACGTGTCTGAGATTTTAATACTGTAATACCACCATCCTAAAACACAAGTACTTGCATTTAATCCTGATTCTTAAAAAAGTCAAAAGGATAGAAAATACAGACTGAATAATAACTAGCTCTTTTCAGCTAAATAAATAAACAGAAATGGTCTAATATGATGATATATGAATGAGAAGATAAAGAGAACTGAAATACAACTAATAAGTGCCTAGTATATTTCTGTAAGAATAGTCCAGATGTTACATTTTTGGATTAATTTCACAAAATTCTTCTGACACCCTTGTGATCACATCAAACTGTCACACACATGTGCTGGACTTGATAGCATGCTGATATTAGACAAATAATTCGGGTCCAAGTCTTTAATCAGGTGTAACTGAGACTAAAGTCTTGTGTAACTCTCAACTCTGAACATGTCTGTATCTTCATGCTAAACTCGTTTTGACGTTGCTTTCCACAAAAAGGTCGAATGTGATGAAAAGATCTTCCCAAACGTAAAAGAAACCAAAACAAAAAAAAACTCTCCTTCAACTTCAACACAGATTTCATGTCAAACAGCTTTCGTGTTAATAAGGTAGGACTGGCTGCTGATGAAGGTGTCAAAACTTCAAATGGAATGAAGTGCATCTCTGACAGTGGGCCTACATCAGTGAGTCTCAGTACTGAGCTGAAACGCTCACTGAGTGGCGCAGACAGCACGACACTCCCCCTACACACACTGCTGGCCCACACACTTCACACGCTCGGGAGAGGGGTGCAGAGGAGTACAAAGTCAAGACAACAAGCAAACACTGAAGAGAAGAGTGGAGTGGAGTCTGGGGAGAATCGCTCACAAATAAAAATGTGTCTTCATTCTGTTTGAAATGGAATTGATTTTGTATTCAAGTTCATTCACTCTGTAACGTCAGGTTAAAGGCAAAATCTCTAATACAAGAAGTCAATCCAAAACGCTTTGTAGTATAGCATGTATAAAGCAAACGTGATTGTAGAGTCATCACACGTGTCTCAGGTTCACGGCAACATCCTGGTAGCTTCTCATGCTAGTTCATTACATTTCTAATATTGATTTTTTCCCCCCTGTTTGTGCTTAAATCAGCTCACATGATGCTGCAAGTGTACTGACTTAAGTTCTACCTGATTTCAGTGAATAATGTATAAAACACATCAATGGTGGCTCAGAGGTTAAGATTCTGGGCTATTGATCGGAAGGGTGAGAGTCTGGTCAAGGTCCCTAACCAAAAGTACTGCTTCAGGGGGGCTATATCACGGCTGACCCTGACCTCTGACCCCAACTACCCTCAAGGCTGGGTTGAAGTACAGCATTTGGTTGTATGTGTATGTTTGTGACAATAAAGTTTAAGGTTTGAGCAGTTAATTGTAGTAACATATCAATAAAAATTGTTCTTTTCTTTTTTTGTATGATTTATTGTACAGTTCTTTTAGTATTTTTAGTTTAATGAGTATATTTATTCATTTCATATTCATGTTTTTTGTCCCCTCACCTTGCTTTTGTTCTCATCCTGTATACATTTAACTGATCGCCTTCACTTATAGCACAAAAAAACCCCATACATTTTGACATAAAAGAATGATGGCATTTAATTATTATTATTATTTTTTAATGATTACGTCCAAAAATATCAGTTCTGTATCATTGTAAAGCTCATTACATGACAACATTATCCGGTCTGTTAATTAGTGTTACACATTGAATATCCATCTCTACCACTAATCCTACACAGGGTCACAGGGAACCTTGAGTCTATTTCAAAAGACTCGAAGAACAATTGCCTTGGACACACTGGACAGGGCACCAAACCATCACAAAGCACAATCACACATACAGTCACACACTATAGACAATACAGAAATTGTTTAGAGCCTACAGCACATGTCTTTCAACCAGAGTAAGAAGAAACCCCAAAGCGAGCGTGCACACACACACACACACACAAGGCAGAGATGAGATTCAAACCACAACCCTAGAGGTGTGAGGCAAAAATATATAGAAAACACACTGAAGTGATTTGTGCACTTTTGCAGATTATAAACACTGACAAAATCTGTTGAAATGCTATTTGTATGAAGCAACTACCAGGTTTGATGAAACACTCCATATCATTCATCCAGAAGTCATGTGACAAACAGGACTGGACTGTGCAGAGGTTTTAGACACCTTTTGTTAAACAGCTTGTCTCATGATGTTTATTTAATTTAATGTATTTTACCTCACCGAGTCAGCCTAAACACCTATAACACTTCCAAACAGTACTTTTCCAAAACAAAATGTTTGTGGGTTAAAATATAATTCAAGAGACCACTTTTTAAATAAAATCTATCATGAAAGCTGCAACAGAAGCATTTGTGAATGACTGTGTCTCCAGATTCCAAAAACTGTATAAAACGGTAATTGAGACTACTTTTTTCTGGCAAAAGGCTGTGACATCAAATAGTGACTTTGTCAAGTTTCTTTATGTCTGCTGATCTTTACAGTCTGTTCATGATGACAAGAGATACAATTAATATTAGTGAATAACGCTAATGTGTTTTTTTATATGCAGTGACAATCACATTGTGTTACTGTCTACTGTTAGTCCATTAAATATTCTGTGTGTTTGTACAAGTACACAGAATAATGCACTGAGACGGAGCTGGTAGATTTTGTACTCTGTTTATTTCAACGTGATCAATCAGGTATAAATGATAAATTAGAGTGCAATTATTTATAATAAGTACTTGGAGGAAATGGCAATGTCTGGCTCTGTGGTGCTTGTCACTGTATGCTGTACAGCTAATTATATGTTAAACTGAAAGTCTAGAGTATGATATTTTCAGGTTAATTTAAAATAGGTGGCCGTGGAAGTGTGCTGTGGGTGTGCGTCATGCTGCGGCCCTTCTGTAGGTAATAAAATAGAGAGCTTTATGTGTATGTGCACTTGTTTGTGGGCTTTTTTTCTTACTTACCCAGTGACTGCTGTTCCTGTTGGCTAAGAGACAGCACCTGGCCTGGGTTCTGCTCGTACAGGAAGAACTTATAACGATGAAATCCAGTACGCTTTGGAGGTGTGGGACGAGCGTACTCTATAAAGTGAGAGAGAGAGAGAGAGAGAGAGACAGAGAGACAGAGAGAGATGCTGCAGGGTCTTATGCATCTGATGCTCTGATTTCTATCACATACATGTTATTTACTTTAATAAGAACAAAAGTCACACACAGGGGTGTCAATAAACAAGTATCACTCACCAGATAACAATGTGCCTTTAATGTTTCCTTCTCTGAGTGAGCTTCCCTACACATACACAGAGTGAGAGTTGTTAGAGAGAGAGACTTCAATAAAAAAGACTGAAAGTCAGAGATAGAGAAAGTCAGTGAAAGAAAGAGAAAATGAGAGAGAGAGAGACAGAGAGAGAGAGAAACAATAAAGGAAGATTGAAAATCAGATATACAGAGAATCAGAGAAAGGTTAACGGTTAAGGTGTTGGTCTACTGATTGGAAGGTCATGAGTTTGAATCCCAGGTCCACAATGCTGACTCTGCACTGCCCCTCAGTTGCTCAGTTGTATAAATAAAATGTAAGTTACTCTGGATTTCTAAATGAAATGAAATGAAAGAGTGACAAAGGAAAGAAAGAGAATTCAGTAAAGCACATGAAAACTGAGAGGGACTGAGAGACTGAGAGATAGAGACAGACACATATTTTACGCAGAGTATGATGTTCTGCAGGCTTTATGAGTTAAATGGCTCCATTTCTCTTGAAATCGTCAGCTGAGAGTTTAAAAATTGTGGCTTTTACGAGGTTCTTATAGCACTACATGACATGTCAAAATGTCAATACTGTGACATTTTCCCACTTCATGACCAATCCAAGGTTAAACCTGACAACCATTTCTGTAATATTTAATATTCCGACACAAAGCCAGTTCCCAGGCGAATTAAATCCAGTGACTGGATTTCAGAATGGCAAATTCCCATATGATTAATTGTATATTAACTTCCTGTTGCCTAGAAACAGGAATTCATGTAGTGCTTGCTAAGACTTGAACCATTTTTTTTAAACAGCCGCTTCTCCAAAGGGCACTCCTATATTTGTCATAGTTGAACCCATATTCTTAGCAGCTCCTGCACACAAGTGCTTCACTGTAAATAGCCCGGTAGATGTTTGCTTAATAAATGTGATGGCGCTGCAGCCGTGCTTGCTCTGTGTAGGAGGATCAGACCTTTAAAGTGCGGTTAGATGGTTGTACACAAAATCCAGATGAAGAAAAGCTAGAACTCTAGACAGATTTTAGGGAAAAGCTTCTGATAAACAGCCTCAAAGTGTTCCTAAAGAGTTACAGTCAGTCACATTGATCAGGACAGGAGTGGGACATCATCATCCTGTCCTTAACTCAGCATTGAGCACTGCCTCCTACAGGACGAAGCACAAACATGCACCACTGACATCCCTGATGTTTTAGTTAAACAACTTTCTTTTGTCTTTTGCATACAGTTTTAACACATTCATATGTTTATGTATGTATTAAACATTAACATCTATCTAGTTATCACATACATGTATTTATTTCATGTATTACATTTTCGGTTTTCATTCCTGAAAGATTTCACTGTGCTAATTCCTTTGGTTTCCTCACACTTACCAAAAACATGCAGACTGGGTTACTGGCTACTCTAAATGACCTCTAGATGAGGGTATGCTTACCTTGTTCAATGATCACACTAGCACTAGCTGAAAAGTACAAAGAAATTATCTTTATAGAGGTGTTTAACCTAACATTCATAAAGCAATTAACTTGAATTTTCTCACAAAAAGAGAGGAAGTAGTGTGATGGAAAAGTAATAATAAATAGTGAACAAACAGTAAACTCCAACCAAACTATTTACTGCCAAACACACAGTTTTGGTTGTGTGTTACAAGTTACTGGTGATACAGATTTCATGCTAACGCCACCACTGACAACATCACGCCTGTCATCTAGTCAAGAGCATTATCTCCACTAATTCCACGGTCTCATTAATATGATGTTGAATGAGGCTGGAGAATGATGAGATAATAAGTTGTTGCTCGTTTGTTTTTAGTAGCTAACAGAGAAACTGGATTGTTGTTACTTATGTATGAATTAGTTCCTAATGCCATTGTAACTTCGCTAGTAATAACAATGACTCATTGTGACACTGTGTCAGTGCTGTAGAAAACTATCTATCTCTCACAGGAATAACAATAATAAAATGCAACAAACAACAAATTAGCCCCCTTAGCATCACTGGACACCTCACAGATAGTATAATACAATCTTATATAATAATAATATAAACATGTTTCTAGAAAAAACTCTGCCGTTCTGAATCAAATCCCACCTGCACCCTCACATAATTCTTATGAAATGACTGAAAGCTACTTGAGTGTGCTGCAGCACAGAGGTTTTTTAAACAAAGGGAAGCTGAAAACAAAGACGTGCTAACAAAAGTCAATTGTTTCAATTCCAAAGTCTGGACAAGCCAAGAGAAGAGAGACAGTGCTCTAAAAGAGGAATCAACAGCTGGAGAGCACATGAAAATGTTCAACATGCCAGAGGTGTCAATGACTTCATTATGGCTGAGCAGTCAGAAGGTAGAGAGAAAGTGGCCTCAGTGCGGTGAGCTGCGGTGCGTGGCCCCCTGTCAGAGCGACATGTTCCATGTTAGAGAGCTGCAACAATTCATTTGCAACAATTACACACAAAAGTGTAAGGAAGCTTTATTTAGAAGAGCTGATGGGTTGTGTAGCCTGTGGAATCTGGGGTGCCGTTGCCATGACAACACCTAGTCAACAGTATTTGGAGAGCAATGTGCGCTTTTCCGCTCTCCCACTTGGTCTGGCTGCGTTATTCTTGCTTGCCCCTTTCACAGAACAACCCGCGCCCTTTTTGCACTCGTGTACTTTATAAATCCCGCACTGCAACAGCGAAAGGGCAGAGCCGAGAGGGTTCTAACAGCTCTGTGCTGCTGAAGTATTGCACAGTAGCTGTAAGGGTGCAAAGCAGTACGGGTCAGAACATCGCTGATGTGGCTCAGAATACATGAAAGACAGCGAGAGAACACGAGCTACTCTGTTGTTTTAAAAAATCAACAACGCTTGGAGGCTGAAAATCATTAACAGTAAAAGAATATGTAGGACTTAAGTGTATGAAATATTTTTCACAATAACACGATTTTGTCACACAGAACAGGTCACGTTCTCATTTATAAAGAACAGAGCCCATATTGCATTACTTAATGAGATGGCTTAAAATACTTCCAGTAGTTTAGCTGCATTTCTGTCACAAAATTGTTGAAGGTGTTGATTCATATTTTTTTTATTATGTCAAAAGGCATGGATTCATTTTCTATGACAGGAGCTCAGACAGAACATCCAGCCCAATATAAATACTATGTATTTATTAATGTACTCCCTGTACTACGACGCGA
Source organism: Bagroides melapterus (assembly GCA_028566695.1). NCBI lineage: Eukaryota > Metazoa > Chordata > Actinopteri > Siluriformes > Bagridae > Bagroides > Bagroides melapterus. Next base: position 2,814,320 of record JAOTRN010000035.1, read on the forward strand.
CGTGATGACTCATTAATATGGTGAATATGGTGAAGTTTTCTGGTAGGAGGTCTTCAGTGACAGTGCTTTGTCACTATAAATTTTCCTCCACGGGAAAGTCTTCAGGTTTCTTGGAGAATTTTGTTTGTCTTATTATCTTGGAGAGAGATTAAAAAAAAGACTTTGCTGTGAGAGCAACTGTTCGTAACTGCTACAAATTCAGTAAAAACACAAACTAACTTGACTCATTGATGTTCCATAACAAACTGTAGAGATGCATGGTTAAAATAAGGTGATTTTCATAAATAAGTAAATAGGGTAAATGTGGTATAAGAAGAATAAAGATTTGGGGATGTGCAGTTAGTCCACTTCTGGGCTTTTTATACACAACCACACCAATAACAGAATAATGTCACTATCAGTACTTCAGATCACTACTCCAGCCTCCGACCTTCAACTCTACATGTGATCTACTTCCTCCCTGGAGATAAATGAAGTTAATGATATTTCATTCTCTCCTTAGGCTGAGTACACAAACCCTGGATAACTTGCCTCTGTTACCCACAAACTTTTGGATGAAAGGTGTTCGTGAACAGATTTCTTCAGCATGGTAACAGGAAAAACAGTCACACCTACATTTACACCTGAAGGACAAGAACGCTCTGGAAGAAGGCTGCATGTGGGAATAAATTGGGTGATGATCAGAGCCAGTTCTCTAAGGAATTCAGATCCTAGGGAATGATGCAAGAGGCATTGTTCACCCACTCAACATCAATCTCAAGCAATAGCTCATATCTCATATGCTAAGACCTTACATTTAAAAGTATTAGATCATTTAAAAGATGCAGAAGATACATTTTTGGGAGATAATACAGCTTTTCAGTAGGTTTGTTAAGGGAGTAGACGACGTACATGAGGAAAGAGGGAGACTACGTAGTGTAAATGCACAAAAACTGTTTAGAATTTTGTATAAAAATTGTTGCTAATGTACATAAAGAATAAACTCCACTCAAGATTAGAGTAGATTGCCAGCTCACAGCATAAATTGATGACTTGATGTCATTCTGTCATGTCACTGGAGTGATTTTTTTTCTTTTTTGTAAATATCCAGTCCAAAGCTCCAGTGCTCCAAAGTGCCAATGTTCCAAATGTTATATATAATAATGCTCATATAAAGCTTGTCAGTTGGCTGCATTAATGGAGATGAATGAGTAGCACAATGTTGTAATCCTTTCTTGCATATACACATAAAATATATTATTTGAGTCTGCCTTGTGCATTAATTAAGTTTCTCTTTATATGATTAACAGTACAGAAGGTGGTGGACGTGTAAAGAGGAGCCTATGCTATATGTTAGGTTTAAATGGATTGTTAGTTTTTTTTTTTGTCTGGTCTGTTTGGCAAAATATGATTCAGAAATGAATAGCTGAAACACAAAATGTGCTATTCCCAGGCACCTGGGCTACTAATTTGTCTGGCCCTTTGTAGTCTGTATGTAAAAGTAAATAACATTGCAATACTGTTCTACTGGTAGTTAAACTCCACAGGCATGGGTGAAAAAAACACACAGAGAAACGGTTTATAAACACAAAGCGTAATGTGTGACCTCCGTCTGTATTATTTCAAACAAACATGAGTAAGCTTCAAGTATCAGTCTCATTTGGTGCGCTACTCGAGTTATAAAACAAACCCAATGACCGATTACAATGGAGTTGAATAACAGAGATATTTTTCAGTGTTATATAGCCCTCAGAGCGTTATTCTGATAAGTCACGTGCATGTGTTTCGAGAGCTCTTAAAATAATCTGCACTTATACAACACAAAACAACAAACAGCTTGGGAAACACACACCCACACACACACCGAGCAGATTCTGAACTTCTGGCTTGGTTTCTTTTTAGCAAACAAAAGTAACATACTCTTTTTAAACCACACAAAGAGCTGGGAAGGCTGATATAAGGACAGTGCAAATCTCAAACGTTTAAAAAAAAAACCAGCTCAATAAAACGCTTCTCATAAGCGTTCACGCTCAAGTCAAAATGCACCTACTAACGTAGGCCTTAACAGTGTGTTGTGTAATGCTTAATCAGATCCCCCTCACTATGTGTGCATTAATACTGTAAGAAACTTTGATTTGCATGTGTGTGTGTGTGTGTGTGTGGCGGGATCCTCCACCGGACCCAAATAGGTGGGCGCACTCGTTTAGGGGAGGGTATGAGGGATGCCGCTGATGCCCACCCACCTCCAGGCCTCCTTCTCCCATCTCTTTTTGTGTGGGAGAGAGAAAGAGAGAGCGAGCGAGCGAGAGAGAGAGAGAGAGAGAGAGAGAAAGAGCAAGCAATTCACTAGTTCAGCCTGAATTACTCATTCATGCCTCCCTGTTTCATCTTTTTTTTGGTCCTCATCCCTGTTCTGTTCTTTGCTGAATATCGTTCTTTATCTTTGTGCCTCTTAGCAAGCTCTTAGATGTAGATTCTTATGAATTCACTCTTCTCTTTCACCTCTGTACCGTGACACCAGTTTTATATAGCAATTTTGAAAAATACAAATTTTTTATATATTGCATTTTTAATAATAGACTTTATATAAAGTATATAAACAATATATTTTACATTTAAATTTGTCCCTAAAGAGATGGAGAGCAAGCCGATGACGTTGAGGCAAAACTCCCTGAGACGTTATGAAGGAAATAGACCATGAGAGGATCCAGACAAATATCTATACACCAGATACATCAATGTCAATGATGGCAATTGTAGCAAAGCAGAATCTAAACCGTGCTGTGTGAAAATCTCTGGAGGAGCTGCTTCAGCATCTTCCTATACATAATCTGATAACACATCTAAAACAGTATCTTTAATATCACTCAGCATGGTCATTAAAAATGAGTGCAATGTTCTGTGAATTGCAGAGAAAGGTATTGCACAGAACAGTATTAACAATCATGAGGCGGTAAAGTGAGCTGAAATACACAAGAGCACTTCACTTCTGCGAGCACTGAGCACTAACACGTGTGCCTTCGAAACGTACTAAAATATTAAAAGGCAATGCAGAGCACATCCCACACTCTGGTTTTATTATTCAACAAACTGAATGTTAATGTTTAACCCAACTGACTTTCCCTCACTCAGATTCAGGCAGATTTTTGGAGCACTAAGTCCAGCTGATCATGTGATACTGTTGAGGATGCTGGTTCTGGCATATGATATGATGACATGATATTTGGTGTGATTTTTGGTAAATAGTAGCTTTTCCTTTTTTCCACCAAACATACAACAGTCCTGCATTTTGAAATCTTTGGCAAATTAGACCAACATTTGCAAATTCACAGTTTTACTAGAAATCATTGTGAAGCTACTAGAAGCAAATCTTCTTGCTTGTCTTGCTGCTTTAGTTAAAAAAATCAGAATAGTGTCATTTTCAGCAGTAATAAACTGTCTAAGCTGCACTCTGTACACAGCGTCATATTTATAGTGTTTCAGTGAATTTCTCTTCATGGTGGTTTTTTCCTGTCCATTCTGTCTCTTATTTCATGCCATGACCCTGCCTCCATTCCTCTCTTAGGTGGGACTGCTGTGTCTTCTCCTTGCTCCTCCAGCAGAGGGAACAGGGGGGTCTTGCTTGATTGACACAACAGAAGGGCTGGGATGCAGAGTGTCTGAGAGAGAGAGGGAGAGAGAGGGAGAGAGAGAGAGAGAGAGAGAGAGAAGGAAGGAAGGAGGTATGGAGAGTGGAGAGAAAAAGCACGACAGATGGTGTTCACAGCTCTATTTCTGAGGCTGGACCTCTACCATGAGCCTGGTCCCCCTCCCCCTCTCCTTCTCTCTTACACTTGCTCACTCGTTCCATCCAAAGCCTTCCTCTTCCTAAATGAACCGTTAACTGGTTGCACTCGTGGCCTTTCTCTGTCGCTCTTCACATCTCCTCGCTCACTCTTTGCTCCAAGTCCTTTAAATTACACCACACTAACTTATTCAGAACCCCATAGCGCTGCTCTTTCCAACTCTCTTCCAATACTCCTCCCTCCATAAAAGACCTGTTCCAATGAGCTGTCTGTCCCTTGTTCTTCTTGTGAAGCGCCGCATCGCTCGCTCGTCTGCGCTACAAAATTTGTCATGTGATTAAATTACATAACCCAAAGCACATGCCAATTAGAATACCATCGTTGGCAAGTCTTTGATTCTCATCTTAATGAGATTAGAAGAAACATGGCACAGCACTAACATGCCATCTTCTTCCATTTCTTCTGTGCTCTTTAATGGGTTTATTGGAGGATTAGCTGGGTGTTAGCACAAGACAACATTCGTACTGGAAACTGATGTATTTCTAAAAACATGTCCACGTACTTTAGCCAGAGGAATTCTTTACAATATTGTTCAAATCCAAATCCTATAAATTCTACCTGCACTGAGACAAGATTAAAGACTAAATCCTAAACCCACATCCTAAAAGGCCTCCTTTAACTATTCTTCATCAACGACACGTTAAATAATTCACCAAGCAAAAGACCAAATTGACTATTAAGCTGACCATGTGACCTCAAGCAGAACTCATCATAGTGACTCACAGTGATTCATTTCCACATTCGTGTTTATCACTGGCCTAAGCAGTTCTTAAAGAATAGTAAAAAGTGTTTAGAGAAAGCCACACAAAATGGCCAAAATGTGGTCAAATTCAGAAAGAAGGTCCTCTAATAGAAGATTCTATAAACACACAACCTGAAGAAACAGCTGAATCATGTGTCCACTTTTCCTCCCCTAGTAAATAACAAAAGGCCATTTTGTATACACAGAGCACATATGATAGTGACTTCTGTTAACGTATGAGGACTACAGTCAAATATATTTGGTCTTTCTATAAATTTCTATAATTTAAATTTTTATAATTTCTAAATGTAAATGTTGGTTCAAATGGAAGGTAATCTTGATTATTTTTTTCTAGAAATAAATGCTAAAAATAAGCAAAAGGATCTTCCAGTTTTCCAGCACTACTGTAAGGAGAGATTACAGTTTTTCAGCCCTCTACATTTTAAGGTGTCTATGTTTCAGTAAAAACTACAGCAATAAACAGTTAATGCAGTTATAAAAATTTTTTTTTAGCAAGTTTCCAAAATTAAAAAATTATAGGTTCAAAATTAAATGATCAGGATAAAGAAAAGCACAAGTATCTTCCTCACAATATGTGGCAATGTTACTCAAATTGGCCTGCTGTATGTAAAAGGGGAAAAAAATCTCCCTCCTCTCACTTTTATGCTGGGTCCTGAGCATGTCTGGGCCTTGTCCTGATATATAGTTCAACCGTCATCTTTCTCACTCCTTGCCTCTTTTAGGAGATCCAATCAACACCTTTTTCACCCTGTGATGATTTGTGTTCTATCTGTTTGCTCTTCGTTGTAAGAAGTGATGCGTGGCCGAAGGGAAACCCTGGGTCTGAGTTTCTTAGGTAACCCTGGAGAGAGTGGGATGGAGAAGGGGGCTGACTGCCTGTCTGACTCATTTGGAGGGAATCCTAAAACACGAGCACTGCCCACTTTATCATCAGATGAATGCACACATATAAAACACTTTAGCACCCATGCTTAATCCACATACAGCACCACAATGCTCTCCTACACAAAGACATAATACATAGATTGGCTTTACATTCTCTAGGTAGTAGGGAAACCCTGCTGTGTTTGTGTGTGTGTGTGTGTGTTTGTGAGTCATACCTACACAAATGATGACCCAGTCTCAGTGAAACTGAGAGTGCAGTGTGGCACTGATAAGCTTTGGTTGACTAACCGGCAACATGAAATGCAGATGGCTAGTCGAGTATGATTAAACTGCTACATGAGACATTGACAAATGTCAGATTTTGTTTGAATGGCACAAATTACACAGATCATCAACAGCCACCTGCCCATTTAACTAATATATGAATGGTTATCTTTCATTACTGCCTGGGCTACATTTACAAGACATTTAACTTAACCCATTTATTTCCATTTTTGCATTTAAACCAGTGTAACAGATATATGCAGTAAATCTGTTCTGTGCATTTTGGGATAATAACTAAAGGTAATCAAGGTAAGCAAGTGCACTTCCTTTAACTTACTTCCTGGAGACTGCTGTCTCTTTTTGGTTGTGGCTGGAGTTGGGTGATCAACAGGCATGTAATGAAGCATACTGAGTTAAAGATCAGTCAGGCTGACAGCGAGTATAAGTCCATGTTTTTTTGTTCTTAAATATAACAAAATAATAAAAACTTATAATTAAGTTTTTTGGGTTCAAGGAGCAGAATCAGCGAGCAGGGTGATGAAGAAGTGAGCTGCACTTTGGAGTGCAGTGTGCAGTGCTCGCTGAACTGAAGTGCTCACTCTTGTGTGGCTTGTTTCACTGCTCAGCTCTCATGAACACAGAGCACCTTTTCTGTGATACTGCTCTGCGAGCTCAGGTCACCGTCCTCACTCTCTCTGTTTGACATACTGTTTTAAATGCCATGAAGCTTTTTTTCAGTTTACTTGTATTGTAGAGAGACGACTCAATATCACACAGTAGCACATGGCACTGTATATTGGCTGCTATGCAGTTTCAGAACATTATCAGTTCTGAAGCGTCCCCACCTGAAACTCTAGGTACAGGGCGCAATATCTAACAGCAACAGATCAGTCTATTAGCACAAAAAAAGTTACTGTAGCAGACAAATTGTAACTATTACCACCATACATTATTTATATTTATCCATTATGTCAGAGGAAAGTGTCTAACACCTTTCTGACAGCGTCACTACAACTATTTTATCACGCTTTCACAAAGCGTCGACTGGATGACTTGTCATTTGGAACACGGTCCGTCGCAGTACAGTAGGCACCATATTACACTGCGACTCTGTGAGTTTTACTCTGCGTCTCTCGCTGAAGAGGCACTACTCGCTGTGCTGCTACTGTCACTGTTTAATTCTTCAATTATAATTGAGATGGAAACGGCTCAGAGGTTATGGAAACTGTTGGGGAACCGGGCCCACTTCACAGAAAGGTTAATGAACCCCATGGCCCTCTGGGAGATGGAGTATGCTATTAATTTGACAAACGTGGGAAATGAATGCTTTTATGCTTTTATTGACGGTGACCAGAAAACGGCCTTTGCAGAAATGAAAGGTTTTTAGTCTTGCTGGCTCTCTGCTCGCTGCCGCAAAACAATAACGATGAATGCATTTGTTGGAAGAAAACTAAGTACATAATTGTTTGAACGGTAATTACAGGGCAAAATGTTTCTTCATTAATTCCATTTTTTTTTCATGAAACCCGCACAATGAAAACATGCACAAAGGTATGAGTAACACAGGCATGTCCATGATTTATGCAGTGAATGGGACATTTTTGCATTGATTCTTGCATGATATCGCTGGTAGTGCGACAGATTTAACTAAATGGGTCGAAAGATTTCAATCCAGCAAAAGGGTTATGTGGAATTTGGAGACCTTAGAAAGGCATCATCAAATTTGGTCACAAATTTGGTATCAAAACTAGAACGACACTGTACTTGAGAGGAATATGAATGAACTTTTTAGGGCAGAGAATTAAATTAATTGAGTGTGCTGCTAGTTTAACTGTGACATAAAGGAGTTAATTTGACTGATTTGTTTGAGTTGATGATGGAACTGATGGCTGAAAATGATTCCTGAGTTTACATCTGGGTTGGACTGAGGGCACAACCAACAACTTTGAGATACCAGCAAAAATGCAGACAATGGCATTATTTTGGTTTACTGCAGCACTTCATCTTCGGCAACCCATTGTCTTCATTGAGCTCTCTTTGTATACAGGGGCACTGCCATGCTACTCCTCTTGGTTCCAGTAAAGGGAACTCCTCATTATATAAAAACATACATTCTACACAGCTGTGACGATGGTCAGTTGGGCAAATATGTCTGTCCATGCAATGTGTGCAAAACATTGTCAAAGAACTAAATGAAACTGAGAGAAGCCGAACAGCAGCTCTCTTAACCATGCCTCCTGACTGTATGCCTTATTTTTGTGCGTGTATCATGAGTTTAGGTTTAGGTTTAATCTTTAAAAACAAAATACACCGTGAATTAAATACAGGTAATATTTAGACGTTAATAATCCAGTAATATTCACTTGCACATTGCCTTACCGAATTCGTACCTTTAAATGTTGATGCTTGTAGTGGTCATCAGCATTATCGCCGTGGTAACAATTTCACCATGACAACCCTGCTTCCATTTAAAGCTGCTGGATTGTGTGCGCTTTTTTCAGTTTCCTCAGAGGTGCGTCTCTACTACACGCAGCCCTCGCCACACCTTTTCACATTTGACTCTGTGTGTTTATTCTTATCTGGGTTGCAGGCTTTCAAGCTTTAGTTTTCAACAAATCTCTTTACTGAGCAACATTCTGTAAGTGCACAAAATGGGTAGCAACGAGACAGAAAAAAGAAAGAAAGAAAGAAAGAAAGAAAGACAGAGAGAAAGAAAGAAAGAAAGAAAGTGGGGGTGCGTGAATGTGTGCATGTTTGTGTCTGTGTGTGTGTACATGCAATGTCAGAGAGAGGGAAGTGATTTAATCCCCCCCAAAGGAGCTCCCCTCTGAACCCCGTATCGTGAACTCGCAGGCAAAACTCGGCGCCGTAGGCAACCCCACACACAATGCGCTGTCTTTTTAATTTCATCAGCTGTGAGAAATCCATACAGCACACTGGAATTCTAGCACAGCAGCGCCAGGGTGAAAAAGAGAAACGAGAGAAAGAGAGAGGGGAGACAGAAATAAACTCGAGCTGTGAGAATAAGAAAGTAATCTCTGAGCTCCGGTGGTGATAGCAGAGATCACATTGCAGGGGTTGTGCTGAATATTTTTAACTGCAATCAAACAGACTTAAATGGGTTACTCTTTTGCTTTATCATCCACCAAGTAGTTTTCTCATCACCATAAGGCTGCTAACTAGTCATTCCACTTACTTATTCGATCAGCGACCTCTGCCTTAAAGTCAAACACAAGGCCAGTATGTATAAAGCTTCAGAGAAATACTTAGAAGTTGGAAAATAAAGAAAGGACAAAATTAAAAGCAGGGTGCAAAAATATCTAATAAATTCTCTTGGAGAAGTCTCTCTTAGTGAGAAGGAGAAATTAAAACTAGAAGTGAAAATGTATGACAGCTGGAACACCAATTAACCACACCCTGTTTCCATAGTAAGAGCCAAAAATAGTGCACGTTAAGCAACTACATGTAAAAGACAAGCACGTCTATATTCGTATGCAGTTTCTACAATTTGTCTCACACCTGAGATGATTGGCATCTCTAAATTGTCCGTAATGTGTGAATGGTGAGAATGTGTGTGAGACGGTGTGGTGTGGTTGCTGTTGCCAGATGGGTTGATTATTTCAGCAACTACTGATCGGATTTTCACACACATCACTCTCTAGAGTTTAAGACAGGAGAATGGCAACACAGAAGAGCTTCGCTAACTCAAATAACCAGTCTTTACAAAAGCACTGAACAGAAAAGCCTCACGCAACACATCACACAACACTGGGGTGATGACTGAAACCACACACTCTTCCACTCCGACTCACTGAAACTGAGAAACGGTGCCTGGTCTTCAATCGTCATCTGTTCATTATGTATATATTACAGTTAATAAAACACATTTTATAAACTTCAATTGCTATCATAATGAAATTAACGCCAGTTAATTCAAGGACATCAGGGTAAAGCTGCGTCATATTGACTTTAAGGAGTATGTTTGAGATTTAGCGTGTTCCTATGTTTACTGAACCCAAATGCAATCCCTATAGCTCATGAGGGAGAAAATATCATACAAGCGACACTTGTGACAAAAAATGTACACAGTATATATGTACTGTACTGTATACATAGCGGCCTAATTAAAGAACATTTCCTTATGTGACAGTTAAATCTAGCTTACACAATGAAATCACACAAAATGATAAACCATGACATGAACACAACTTTCTGAGAATAGTGCAGGCATCGTTATTATCTCTAAAACACTTATCAAGTAGTAAACATTTCATAACATCTCAGTGTCAGTGGTATCAAAAAATATGATCTATGTCTATGGGCAACAATACAGTGTCTTCTGGGTAAATGGGACAGTTGAAGAGTATTTTCTGAGCTCTTACATGTCATCAGTCAAATCATTCATGCAGTCATGCAAAATGAACTGTTTAATTAATTGATTTTTTTTTATTTGTTTTTTGCGTGACATGTAGGTGAAAGCATTTGTGGAAAAAAGTGTTCCACAGCCTGGAAACAGCATGATTTACTGTAATCTTGCAAGCCAGAATTGCAAGTTAGATTGTCTAGGGCTGAGGCTGGAACGCTGTGAACCTCAAACTTTTCTCAATCCAGTGACTATATGTTCCTCCAAAAAAGTTGTTGCTGCTCATTGTTGGCAGTGTTCAAAAGTTTGTTTGTCTGTCAGGCTGACAGAAATCAGTGCATGGAAGTGTGTACACATGGAAGTGTAAATAATGAGATGAGATACGCCTTCTGATGAGACACGGTTGGTTGTGGCTAGTTAAGTGTGCGACATACATGGGATGGGCCATGGACCAAGTATCTGAGGCTGAGAAGTGGGTTCATAATAAAATGTCATCTTAAAATTTTGCTGTAATCCTGATACTTTCAAGACACTGTACCTTTAAGAAAGTCACTAAGTGTAAAGATTCTAAGGATCCCAGTGAGGGTAGATAATGCTACCAGTTAAGAATAATTTCCTGTTTCATTTTTTTTTGTTTCCAATTAACCACCACCGCAAACCATTAGCCCTACACACGAAATATGTTAGCTGGGCTCATCATATTTGGGTTGAAAGCCTCCGGTTTTTAAGCGGCAGCATTAATGTGGCATCTGTGCTCATCTGAGTCAAGCTTCAATCCAGACGATGCGCATGTGAAACAGGTCTGTAGCCGGTTGGTGAGAAGACCGAAGGCACTGAGTAATCTTTGAACAGACAGGCTGTGTGTGTGCTTGTTCGTGTGCTCATAGTGGCTGATTTGTAGGGTGCAAGCAGGCCAACCTGCCGTGAGTTCTGCTACACCTCTGACTCACGAGGCCACGTGACGTGAGACCCACATAACGCTACAAAACTAAAAAGAACAAATAGAACTTGTGCTGGCTTAGCAGGCCCTCGATGAAATATACCTGTTTTTTAATCGACAGCTGCCACACACGGATCTGTTATCCCAGCCCTCCCCCTTCATTCATCAGTTTGACTAGTGTTTCTCTGCGCCCCCTCAGTGGATGGTATTCCTCGACGGCCCTCGCACCTCTTTCTCTCTCTCTTTCTCTCCTCCACGTTCGCCGCATCCCTCCCTCCTCCAAAGTCAGCAGTCTGTTTAATCGTGCCAGGAATGACCAGCTTATGCAAGAGCAGGTAGGCAGCAATCAACCCACACTGGGCTCCTACTGAGAATCTCTCAGCTTTGCTCTCTCTGCTTTCTTCTTTATTATTCTTTTTTTTTGGTGCACTTCTTCCTGAAGTTACACTCCTAATTTTCCCACGCTCTCAACCATCCCTTTATCAGTGCCCATTTCTCAAGATGCCCTTTCACTTTATCCCAGCATTCTCCCTTCTTCTTTTCTCTACATCCACAGATCATCCAGCTTTGGAAAGTGGTAGAGAAAGAGAGATAAAACAGACAAAAAGGACAACTTGAGAAGGGGTTACACTGTCTGTGGTTCAAAAATCAGGATTTAAAGCAAAATGCATTGTGGGGGCACAGGAAGACAGCACATCTTACAGAGGAGTGTTAATGTATGAGGTTGTAGAGCAAACATGGATCTGTTCCACTTAGCCCTCCAGAGATAGCAGGCAGGTTTTTATTAGTCCCTGCACTCAGGATAATGAAGGATCTCATACAGAATACTTATGCTACAGTGTAGATCATATGAATTAGGAATGATAAGACTAGTAGTTATCTAATTATCTTGTTATGGATGATTTTAGAGGTTAACTCACAACAGCTATATTGAAAACCCTTTAAAATACAAACTCATCAAATCTCTCTAAAAGCCTCAATTTCTAAGCCAACCTTTACACGCTGACATGTAGTTATAGAGAAAAATAAGAGTCGTGACTGTTGTAAAACTGATGCCTGTGTGACAACGGATGGAGGGCCGGTGAATCCTCTCAAAACTGTTATGGCACTAATAGAACTGCTGAGTGGCAAAGCAGTCTGAATAGCCCTTGTAACTTATCAATTATACACATAAATGAATGAAGCTGACAGTCAAACCCACAGGGATTTAACCAGACATTTAGCTGGCTCTTTTCAATGCCTTTAGGTATGTTTTCACACTTGCATTTATTTATCCAGATGCAAGCCGGTTTGCCAGGAGAGTTTGATATATTTGGTGAAGTGTGGAAGCTGTATTAAAGTCCGTTAGTGAGCCAGTATCTGGACCTTTTAGTGGTCTAGAGCTCCCTTCTATAAAATGTCAAAGCTTCCTGTTTTCATGTTTTGTGACAGCAGAAAAAGACTGTATTGGGCAGCGGAGGAGATGGACATGACATGACCAGACATAATAGGAAACAGCAAATGAATAAACATTTTACCAAGCAATTTACAAACCTAAAATACACAAATATGGTGTAGGAAATTGCACAATTGCAAATCTGTGCTTTTGAGCCCCTCCCTAAAACAAACTCAGAAATGGTCCTGAGTGTGGTGGCACAGTTGTTAATGCTTTGGTCTAATGATAGGAAGGTCAAGTGAAATACCAGCACCACAAACCTGCCACAAACCTGAACCTTTGAGCAAGGCCTGTATACCTTCAAAGGCTCGACTGCATCCTGGCTTAATTTTGACTGCAAGGATTTTAAAAAATTGTCATTGTCCACAAATGTCTTTTCAGAATCCCAAATGTGGAATTGTGGAATTTTGTAAATGTCTATTTCTGTTTTGTCCACAATTGGGATTCAGAGTTTTTCTTTTTTCTGATCCCACTTTCAATTTCCCCTTACAAACAAGCTGTTCCATATCAACTGGGGAGGGGGAGGAGGAGCACATGCTTCCTGCCAAACACACAAAAACCAACTGGATGGTTTTGAATTTGAACACGCTCTGAGCAAAATGCTATATACCCTGATCCGCATACATGAGTTTACAGATGCCCACAATTGGCTATTGTTGAATAAATCGACAGGAGACAACAATGCCAGTCATCCTACCAAATCTCTGCAGCACCAACTTTCCTGAGTGTTCCTGTGGTGCCACTTGGGCACTCCTCAATCATCCACTTTGTTTCAAAGTAACAATTTTCAGGTCCTGGTACAGAAAGTAGAGCTACTTGTAGCACATGAGGCATAAATAAACCTAGCATACGGAAAATAATTTTGTAATGGGTGTATAGTGATAGGGTGTATTGTGATATAGTCTTTGCATCTCTTTTTTATTAATGGAATGCTGATTCACGTTTTAGGTTTGTACCACCACCTACTGTACAGATGTAACAGCAAATTCCCAAATTAGGCTATCAGGTGGGGTATGAGGTGAAAATGCCCCGCTCAGGTCGGCCCACTCTGTGGATTTCATTTCCAAGATCCAAGTGACGTGAAGCCTACGCTCTCTCTGAAGTTTGTATGAGTGAGTGGGGTGAAGCCAGGCTACACCAGCAGGAAGCTTCTCCCCTTACCTTGCTGTGGCAACAGAAGCTGCAGTCACCATGAGGAAAGCAGTTGTTATAGCGATGGTATGAGTTTGGCAGGCTATGTGAGGCGAGAGGACGGTATGCGTGGATGGAAGATGGAAAGGAGGATTATTATTATATAAGACAGAGAGAGGGAGGGAGAGAGAGAGATAGAGGGACAGAGAAAGATAGAGAATGAGAGAGAGAGATCACAGTAACCAAAGCAGCCCACATTGCAAAGGGAGAATCACAGTGACAAGCAACATGTGGTAGCAATCACGAGATCCCAGCCTCCTTACAAGCGCTACACAACCGCACAGCACACAAATATACACAAGAAAACAATTCTCCCACACATCTTACATACATATGTGTGCACAGACACGTGCTGGAAAAGGGTACAAAACTGTACCTTTTTTGTCACTGGGATGGTACCATCAAGTCTTCATCCTTCATAACCACTAGCATGTCTCTATTACATGGTAATGTGATTGGACAATAACTTTGTACTATGACCTTACACTTCGATGCATTATACTTGCATTGAAATTCACTTGTCAGTTAAAATAATTTCTCCTGTTGTCCTCATCAGGCCTTGTGTACACTTGACCATGGTGTGTGTGTATGTGTGAGAATGAATGAGTATGCATGTGTGAGTAAATGGGTGTGTATTTAGAAGGAGTGGCAGGTCAATGACTTGTACACAGCAGCACCATGGAGTACAGCTGAGTGAGACAGAGAAACCCCCCTCAGACTACAGAGCACCTCCAGATGGCCTTCCATGTTAAAGGCCCATTGTCAGATGTGCTGGACCTGCCATCAGGGAAGAACCGTAATACAAACGGCATGGAGTGAGATTGAGTGTGTGGGTGTGTGCATGCTTGAGCTCAAGTAGTCCCCCTCCTCATGTAGCATGTAGCATGCACAATGCTACAAAAATGTTCCACTTCGGGTTGAATTCATTCACAAACAAAGGAGTGTACTTTAGTTGTTTTTTTTCTTTCCAAATAGGAATATCATATCCGAGAACTTTCCATTCATACATACATTGCTGATTTTCAATTTTAAAAGGAAATATGCGATAAAAACTATACTTTCAGGTTGAGTTTTTAGGTCATCTCTGTAAGATGTTATTTCATCAGTTAAAGGTTTCTGAAAAAAACTAACAAAAGATAGAGTAAAGAAGGAATCCCAATTAAGCTGCAGCTAAGTGAGCTGAGAGTGATTGACACTGACAATTTGCAAAGGTGTATGAAACCTGTGCAAGTTCGCACGTTTCCAGGTCTCCTAAACATGGAATTAAAATGGATTAAGAAAAAAGGAAGGATGAGAAACAGACGTGTACTGCGCCCACAGTCTCTTTCTGAGATACAGGTGGCTCTCGAGGTTAGCGGCACTCGGCGGCAGATGAACTACTCCGCTGGATTGTTTTCTGAACGCAAAAAACAACAACAATAGCTATGCATATGTCGGTAAATCTGTCGGTCTGGGCGTTTGCACGTTAGTGGAAAAGCGAGCAGCAACGCAACAGAGAGAGGAAGCAAGAGGGCAGCAGCGCTCATCATTAGTGGGGCTGAAGCGCACTCCGCTACCTGCAGTCCATATGCACACAGATGTTCCTTCGGCAAAGAGTGTGGCTCCGACAGGAGGGAGGGGGGAGTGCACCACATGCACGGGTGAAATAAACAGTTGTCAAAGAAGATGATTGATAATTCACAGTTTATCATAATTATAAAAATGCTTTTCACTTTTTATTATGCACCACTACAACTCAACAAGCAAATAACTGTTTAAAAAAAAGACAAGAAACTTCATGCCAGTTTTAAACTTCAGGCAGGATGGACAAATACATTAGGCTGAGTGAAGCTCATGTCTTTTAACCCTGCAGGATTCCCACAGGAAACAGCAGCTAAACTGTATACAAAGCACAGCTCTATATTACATACATTATGTTTAAAAACATATCAGTAAAAAGAATAATTACACTAACAATGTTATTGTGTCAAATATGGAATTTGAAATCTGACAAAATTTTTGAAATTAAAACAAAAAGTAAATATTTTCAGAGAGGTCAAACAAAAAATTGTTTTATTTATGTATTTATTTATTCTTTAAATGTTATATTCAAATAGCTAGCTTTAAACAGTGATGTTAAATATAAGCAAAACTGATGGGTTGATATTTGGTTTGTTTAATTAAACATAACTAAACAAAACAAAAAGCAAAAAAATTATAATAAAATAAAATAAATAAATATGAAACTGGCTGTGGGGCGAGTAGGCCTGAGAATGCAAACCATTGCGTAGGGTGTGCAGAAATCATAAAATTCACCTGAGTACAAAACACCAAAGGCAGGGCCTGCTTCTGCTTAATATATTACCAGATAATTAGAGAAATTAGTAGTTAATACTTTTTGTGTGTTGCATTCACAGCTTCTTTTTGCTCTCACAAATCATCTACTGAATAAAGTTGCCTGCAACCCCAAATGGATCTGACTGACTTATTGCTCTGAATAAGAAATGCAGTGTTAGTCTGGTGCATTCCCTTAAATTTGCTATCAATGCTTTAAGCAATAGGAAACTAATGCAGGAAATGTAACTACTACACAATTGTTGGACTTTATATTTTAATTCACACCCTCCAGTGAGGTTCCCTTTTGAGTCTGGTTCCTCTCAAAGTTTCTTCCTTTTCCTCCAAAGGAAGTTTTTCCTTGCCACTGTCACCAAAGTCACCTCAGACTTGCTCAATGGGGAGAAATACATTTAAATATATGTGTATTAATCTTGAATTTTTGTAATTGTTGTATTACCTAGTATAATTTTAAACTCTTTGTATTATGTTCATGTTCTTTAAAGCGGTTTTGAGACAGTGTCCATTGTTAAAAGCACTATACAATTAAATCTGAATTGAATTGAATTGAATAATCTTTTTGAGGTTTGCATACGATCATATTTACGTGACGGCTGCACAGATTGGTCTGTTAGATATGGTTGTCTGAACTTCCAGTAAGAAGAGCATCACAGCAGTGCAAAACAAAATCCTGATGAAGAATCTCTACATCACACTGGGTTAAATTAGAAAGCAGTTTGGAGAATCTTTTGGTTGGTAAAAGTTTCACTTTTCCTTTTTTTTTTTCTTACCCGAAAGCCCTCAGAGAGTAAAGATGGGCGTGAGTGCAGCCTCGCTGAAGGAAAGCGTCTGTCACACAGGGGGAAACGAGCTGCGCTGAGGGAAATTATACCATGTGAACAAGCACTGGGGCCCTAATAACACCTAACAAATGAAGCGAAAACTTCACATTCTTTAAATACAAAGACAACTATGTCCTGAGTGACACATATACACACACACACACACACACACACACAC
>JAOTRN010000035.1:2835586-2848466 GCA_028566695.1 Bagroides melapterus
TGAGGGAGAAGGTGATGTCCCTAGCTGAATTTATATGTAGCCTATCATGGTGAGGGATAATACATTGTCCTGGGGCAGGATGTGTATCTTTCAGTGGTAACTCAGTAGAGTACGCCAGTGTTAAAATGGGTAAAGGTTGTGAGGGCTGATTAAAGTGATCCTTTTTTTTTTTTTGCAATGAGAACAAAATATGACAGCATAAGAAATTACCACCTAAATCTAAATGACAACAAGCGGGATTGCTGGATTGTCATAATTATTCTAAATTAATGGGAATATCTTTTTTAATTTAATTTATAAATACAGAATTACCACAGCTTTCAGACAGTTCAGCACAAATTTTCTTCAATGATGAAGTGTCATCTAGATACATCACCGTAAGTCTAACACTTCCCATTTATATCTAAAAAGAAAATGACAACATTCCTTTAATTATACTCTCAAAAATACCCAACATCGCATCATATTATACAGCTGCCCAACCTGGATGGACAAAACCTTGCTGTTCAAACCCCTTAGTGTGCTGTATGTGTCAACTGACACTCATTGACTAAGGAGGAAAGCAGGTTTTGTCCTCATCCTGTCCAAATATGAGTTACCCATGATAGGATATGCTTCAGGTTGTCAATTTGTGTATGTCACAGTATGTAGAAAGCATTATTCCTACAGCCTATGAATAAAACACAAGCACTTCTAAAGAAAGCAATGGTCAGTGGCTGGAACACTTCACAGAGATACAACAGACCAAGCTGTGAGCTTGTCAATATTGTAGCATACAGAGCGTAGCAAGTTTTAGCCAGCTTTAATCACTCATGGAAAACATAAGGTCTGCCCCAAACGTTTTTTTTTTTTTTTTTTGGTCAAAAGTTGCCAATGACATCATATGGGAAGGTCAAGAGATTTTACCTAGTCACCACCTAAGTCATTTTCAGTTACAAAAAATTCTGGCAAGGTCATATTTAAAGCTGAAAATAAAGCTATTATTACACATTTAAACTTAGCATGATGACACAACTGCATTTGGCAAAAAGAATGTGAAAAACAAATGACACCTCGCTGTTTTCTTCACATCACAATATAACAGCCATTTAACCACATAAACAGAAAAGTGAAGTTTAGTTCTAGTTCTTGTAAAGTGTTTAAAATATATCTATGAAAATAAAAATAGATTTACACTTTAGTGCATTGTGTATGCTCATTGTTCAACCTGTAGTTCTTCCATATCTAGCACATCTGACAAATTATTTTCAACTATTAGATCATTCTATTATTCTTATTATAGTATGTTCCTCAAAAGTAAAATCTCCTTTAAAGTAAGAAATAAAATAAATAAAGTAAAATTAGAAGTTCTGTGTATAATTGGCTGTGGTGTAGGTTTGAGTAGGATTTTGTCAGCTGAAACAAAAGACTGATTTCAGGCATGATACAAATCACGATACTTCTCAGACACAATATGCATCATGATATAAAGGTTGATTAACAGCTAAATACAAGAAAATATTTTAATGCAAAATGTTTAAAATATTTATTTAAAAAACTACAAAAAATGAAATCTTGTACTTTTTAAAAATTACTGCCCAGATATCAACATACCATCCGGCCCTGTGTGGACGAATATTTTTTAAAATGTAGTAGTTTTCTAAAAGTTCTTTACACATGTATTTAAACACTAATTTTATTTGAGGTTAACTAATATTAGGCAAAAATGTTTATTATTAGACCACTTCTTGTTTTCTACACTTATAATCTGCTCTAATAAACTGTCCACAGTTAAGTCTCTCTGAGTTTTTGAGTTTGTTGCAATCTGTGTAAATAAAATGTGGACATTGAGAATAATATATAATATTTAGGTATTATAATACTTAGGAACTAAGGTCATGGGGTGTAAGTGTATTTGCCTTCTTACTATAGAGCTGGCCAACATTAAAAACGATACGTTTCGTTATCCACATGCAATACACAACTGACATTACATCTGCTTGCATGGGGGTGTAACAAGTCAAATCATAGTTGTAATTTAATTTCTAAAAAAAGGAATTACTGAGCAGACTTCTAAATAAGGAGTATATGAGTGAGAGGGGAAGCGTTCATTTGTGTGGCACCTGAAGCCCCAGAGTATTCCAGGACACCTAATTCCACACATTCACACGGGACTTTATTATACCTTAAGCGAGGTCAGAGGAAGTCACTGTAGCAATTACTCACCTCCCACCTGCCTCATTAAACCTCTGACCAACCGTGGCTTCTCATCACGCATCCAGCATGGCCTGCCGGCCAATCGGGGAGCGGACAGGCAGCATGCCACCGCCCACACACTGACAGGGTATTGAGAGGTTGTCTGTCTAAGCACCTGAAATACATTTGTTTATTCACGGTGTCTCCTGGCCAGACGGGGAGGAGACTTCTCTCTCTCTCTCTCTCTCTCTCTTTCACACTCACTCACTGTGTGTGCGTTTGAGTGTGTGTGAGGGAGAAAGGGGGTAGAGAGAGAAAGAAAGAGGGAAAGGAGAAACAATGGTGAGTTTAGAGATAGAGAAAGAGTACCAGATAGTATGTATATAATATAATATTGTTGCATATCACACAGAAAGTTATTCAGTCGTGGAGTCAATTCTAAAGAGAAAGTTATCATTAAATAAAAGACATTAAAAAAATAATAATATTTAAATAAAACAAATAAAACAAGTTCATTAAAGCATTTCCCCCTACTGTCCCTGGATGTAGAAAACTCTATAAAAAAAATAATAAATTAACAAAGCATTTCAAGTTCCTGCTAAGTTCCTTTCCATTGACTTGTTCTTGTTAAATACTTGAAACAAATCAATTGCTAATTATTTTGTGAAACTTAATGATGTTGAAATGAAGTACGGTGAACTACGGCAACACCATTAAGGATCATGGGTCTGCCATACCACACCATGCCTGCTGTCTATTAATGTTTTCACCACCTGCCAGAGTTGACGTGATGCTGTTTCTGTACGTTGATGCTGTTTAAAGAGAAAATGACCTGCAGGGCCGTGTTTTGTGTGTGTCCGTGTGTGTGCGTGCGTGTGTGCGTGAGCATGTTCAGTATCACCACTGTATACTTCAGCACACATGGAGACATAAATGTTATTAAGTGTCACACCTACAACCAGAGTACAAAACAATGGATTTTAATCAATCATTTAATTAGGACAGTTAAAATAATTAGCAACAGTATGAAACAAGAGATGGTTCTGTTTTTATCTGTATGCGTAATCTTGATAAATACAGCTATGGAGTTTGCATTCTTCTACACAGATGTCTAACAAAGCACTCTACTATATATTGCCTAGTACAATGAAACTATAAACGGTGGAGAAAATGATAAGATATTGATATCATTTGTTTGAACACATATCTGGTTACTGGCACAAAAAGACTCAAACTGGGTTTTCACACCTAGCTACCCTGAAAAGGAACAATACCTAGCCTTTTCGGTGAGTGGTAACAACGGAGGAACATCTTCCATATAGTCCATTCACAATTCACTTGTCATTTCGGACATGAAACTGAGAAGGAGGCGGGGCTTCCAGATGGTGTCAGTTAATATCAGAGAGTTCAAAGCACCTAAACAAATGTTAATCATTCAAGATTGACACATCTGTCATTTTTGCTGCGGTAAATAAAGAAGACTGCTCTATTAGTGGGTTTTAGATTGATAATTCATAGCAGCGTACATGTTAAAACATGGAGTTCCTACACAAAATGCGTAAAGCTTGGCTAGTGTATGTGTAACACTAATCTATTTGCCATTTGTTCTGTTTTTCATGAGATAAAATATATTGCAATATGATATCACCCACACAGGTAAAGACACAGTAGTAGTAATTCATGAATCTGAAAGTATTTCACGCTAACATTTATTTTAATTTCAACTGTAAGAGGAAAGGGTACTAATGAGTTGTATGAGGCCATCTGGGCCGCTCACACTCATCTTTCGCTGTCTCGCTAACTCGCACCACTCTTTCCCAGCGCTCAAGCTTGAGAGAACTGACGTGCAGTTGTTGCTGTCATGCAGAAGAAATGTTCGCCCACCCGTCTGTCACAAACGCTTATCATAATAAATATTAAAGCACTACATGAGGAGAAACATTGCTCAAACTTCAGCTTCTTCCCCTTTTGAAAGTGATAAGTGTCAGTTTTATGGATACCAGGGATGACACTGGGTGCTTCTGTGAATGAACAGTTGACTTGGAAGCCCTCAGAGAAGAGGATAGAGAAAGCATGAGAGAGAGGGGGGGAGAGAGCGAGAGAGAGACAGAGAGAGAGAATAAGAGAGAATGACAATCAAATGAATGCTGAGTATTTGGAAAGTTTCTTTCGAGCTGAAACACCCGTGTCCCCGCTGCTGAATCTGGCTCTCCATCTCCTGATGACTAACGTGATATTTTTATTCAGTCATTATGCAACGCATCGGAAACGCAGCACAAGTGTGAAGCACATGGAAGGTGCAGATACTGTCGACACAATCCAGGAATTGTTTGCCCAACGAAGTGTTTTTGACACCTTTTCCTTTACACATTATGTCCAGGACTGTGCGTGCCAAGTCCACGTTTTATCTTTGTCTTTTTATCAGTGTAAGGTTCTATTTATTTATTTATTTATTTTATTTATTTATGCTTTAATTTTCATTATAAGTATAAGGCCTGATGTAACGTGAGGTTACAGAATTCGCTTTTCACAATATATACTGTATCTGCAATTATATGTCAAGCTGTATATATTTTCAAGATTTATTGCTTCAGTACAAAGTGTAACAATTATTTCAATCATCAACTCTGTCTACTACTCTAATGATTTTTGCTTAAATTTAAATAGACTGTTTTTTTTTAATCCCTTTCTCTCCAGCTACTAAGCTACTAAACCCCCTGTGGTGCCAGTGGTGAAAATGAAAGTGCAAATATACATGATCAGTGGTGTTCAGTCAGAGTCTTCCACTGGAAAAAAAAAAAAATTGTTTTAGGCTATTAGTATCTTTAGTCTTGCAACATACTGAACCTGAGCTCCTCTAGGTACGTCGCTCTGGATAAGGGCGTCTGCCAAATGACCTTAAATGTAAATGTTCCACTGCAGATATAACGCAATATGTCTTGGGAATATGGGAAATTGTAATGCTCCTGCAGAAAACACATTCTAGATCATATATGTGCTTTCAAATTTGATAACAGTTTGGGGAAGAACTACATATGGCTGTGATGATCAGGTGTCCACTATATAGCATATTTAGCTCACAAGTCAAGAGCTTTCTGCTGCTTTTATATTAAATGTTTGTGCAAGGACAATATGTTGCCATGAAAGCTGTCCATAGACAGAATGATTATTTTGTCTTACTTCAATATCAGCCAGGAGCCAGTGCCTCCAGTGGGCTCGAGAAGGGTTAGTACGGCTGGGGGCGTCTGGATCCATCATTATCAACGTGTATTTCTTCTGCTGCAAGTGGAGAGAGCGAGAGCAAGAGAGAGAGAGAAAGAGAAAGTGAATGAAGGAATTAGTAATATGAAAAATTACATTACGATCACCTGTCTTCCTCTCATGCCTTCTAAGAAAGCCATTCGCCCACCTGTTACAGAAACAACTAATTATGTGCACTGAATTTCATTTGCATGTTGTTCTCTGCAATGTTGCTTATTAAACCAAGTGGAGTAAAGCATAACAAAAAGTACGGACTACCCGGTCCGTGAAAAAACATCAGCTGAGCCTGGGGCAACTACAAGATCAAGCTTCCAGCTTCATCCAAAATGTGTGATGGTATGGAAAGAAAAAAAAAGAAGCCCTAATTAGCTCCTAAATTTTTCAGGCCATCTTTCATTCCTCACACATTCACTGTATCTCAATCTGTCTGCGAGTTTTGTTATTTCCTCTTTCTTTCCTGCTTTCTGTCTTTTGCAACAACACTTTCCCCGTAAACAACCTGGCAGACATTTTGGGGCGCTATACGACAACGACAACGACTGACCGGCTTAATTGCTCCAAATACTCGGCTTCGCGTGTCTCCGTAAAGTTGGAGAATTGTGGGAGCAGATTGAATTATTGCGTGAGCACATTTGTCATCTCTGGTGCTGAGCCCAAAATCTGCCAGACCATATGATGGCGTTATTATTATACGCCTCTTTGCAGCAAACAGGGCTGTCAATCACGGCAATCACCGTGCCACCATAGCCCCTCCTCACGGCAAAGAGACAAACGCAGTAACATATAACACATTAAAGTGCAACAGTGTAGTTGGTTCTTTTTAGCAAAGGCAGAGCTTGTAAAGTACTGAACATTGAAACAGTAAGGAAGAACTGCAGCTCACTTGTTCTTACTTATATTTGAATTATTCTGTTACATATCAGAATTAAACCTGAAGTGGACATGATCTATATCTGAGTTTTGTTTGGTTTTAAATATGTGAAAGTTACCACTCTGTTTTTGAAAACACTAGAAAAAGTCAGTGTGGAGATCTGACAGTTCCTCAACCTCTTAGTTTTGTTTGTATTTGCTTGCAATATATTTCCAAAAATGTAAACAAAATAGTAGCCCAAGTGCCACACACCAGCTGATCAGGCAGTTACTAAAGATGATGAAATAAGAGTGTAAATGCATCACACAGCACATACTGCTCATGGTTAAAGGTCTTTCTTTGTCACATGAGCTTATCTGTCAGTCAGCATATCTGACTGCTTGCTTGGGTCCAGATGAAAGTAAAACCTACCCTCTAGCACAACTCTTCTGACACATCCTGTCGCTGGATAACAGTTCCTTGTTGCATAAACTTTATAACAAGATATCTTGCTATCCGGAAAAAATAAAGGGTTTTTCTTCTGCAAAAAAGATGCTTACAGCTTAAGCAACCTCTCAACTACAGCTTCACATTTCTCCTCAGAAGCAGATGATAAGATGACAAGAACATAATGCTTCTTGTAAGGATGTACCTGGGTAAACCATATTTTAAATAAATCCAAAAGAAAAAAAAAAAATGCTAAATAACCCAGACTACTTATGATGAATCATAATCGCATGAATTAAAGCCGCTAATACGTGAAAATAAAAAATCCCACATCTCCCCCACCCCTTGTCTCCAGAGGCCAAATCCTCTGCTCACCTGACACAAAGCAATGAAGCGAAACAAGCCTAAGCCTAATAATCGGATGATGTTGTTAAGTTTTAGCGATAGCGCCTGCAGGTAATACCCAAACACATGACAACAATAGTGCCTCCTCCACACGCTATCAGCTGAAACCTTGAGTGTGGTGATGCCAACAGCCACGGGTGCGATATGCACTGTTCTCAGACCTGTTGCCTTAGAGACAAAAGCAAAGATATATATATATTTTTTTTTCAAAAATATACATTATATTAAACTTTTATTAAAATGAATGTGAAAATTTTTTCTTCAACTATGACAGATTTAAGATATCAACTTAAACAAAAAAGTCAATCAATAGAATTATGCATGTAATTGGCCCTGGAGGGCAACATGTATATGCCTGTATAATTAATGTGCATTTAGACAGATGGAGGAAACAAACGTAAAAGAGAAGTGTGTTTGTGGGGGTTTATATTTCAGGGGTGGGGGATTGAGTGCCCCTCTCTCTCTCTCTCTCTCTCATACCAGCTGGACCAGTAAGTACTTAAGGTACACAAAATGAGCAAATGCTAATAAGTATTCTTGAAGAAATGCTGGCACAGATAAAATAAATCACAATAAATAATAAATCATAGGTAAAATAATGTGCTGCTAAATAACTTAAAAATGATCATCACTTCAGTTAAATGACATTTCTATTACAGTAGTAAAGGCAGCATGAGTAAAATGATCACAGTATAAATATCGCAGTATGGTTTCAAATTCAAATGAATGCCAGTAAGTAACATGTAATTGCAAATAAACTCTTAGACAACGCACACCAAAAATTTAGAACAAAGTCCAGTATACCGTTGACTTCCTTTGGTCCCCAGTGAAATATAATTTTCCTTCAATTTTCTTAACACTCCAGTTGTATAAGCAAAATATGATAAAAATACAATTCAAAAGACATTCGCATTTAGCAAATCACACTTACACTGAATTAACTCTGCTTCATTTTTACTAGCTATAAAAATAAACAGCTCGTTTTATATGTATTAATAAAAATAAGCTTATTAAAAACGTTCCTGCTTTTTTTAATTATCACAAAATACTGTACAACGAACCAATCACAAAAAAGCTCAAATTCAACACATTTTTCCACTACTAATTTAAAATGAGACTAATTATATATCAACATGAGTATTTTCTAGTAGCTGCCACTAATCATTACAAGTAATTATCTAATGAGCCTACCAGCAATAACCATTATAGTTAAGTGTAGATTCTATACAGCTATAATACATGGACTTCACAATCACTACCATTTTCTCATCTCCCAAGTAAAGATTGAAACAAAGAGGAATGCTGTTATAATGCTGTTAAAATAATCAATTAAGCAGAAATGGAGTTGTTATCAACACAAGGCTGGTTATTTTCCAGCATGTCCTGTGGTGTTTTATTCCTCTTCTATCACAGCAATTTGCCACCAATTACAATAAAATAATTTAGTCACTGACATTTTTATTCATTTATAGTTGTTAAATCGCTTAAAATATAGCAGCTAAATAGTTATCTAATAGAACATAAAAAGACTTCCTATGGAGAAAGAGACAGTTTCAAGACAGGTCAATAAACTTCAAGGGTATCAATGATTATGTTTGTTTTAAATCATTGTATTATGGAGTTGGATTAAAAAAATCCTCCTCTATGATAAAAAAAAATATGCTTTTCTTTCTCTGATTGCTGAGAAAAAAAATTCTGGTGCACTTACAACGAACTGTAGAAAATCTACGAAATCTATAAAATGTCTTTGGAAGCAGATGACTAGGTGTTAAAATTTTGTCAAAAAAAAAAAGCA
Source organism: Bagroides melapterus (assembly GCA_028566695.1). Taxonomy (NCBI): domain Eukaryota; kingdom Metazoa; phylum Chordata; class Actinopteri; order Siluriformes; family Bagridae; genus Bagroides; species Bagroides melapterus. The sequence continues at coordinate 2,844,520 of JAOTRN010000035.1, forward strand.
TAATAGTTTTGTGTATTAATAATAAACAAACATATTATGATTTTGAAATGCAACGCTACTTAAGCTTGTGTATGGAAACCCATAAGATGGAGAACAACCTAGAGGCTGCGAGCACACACACTCATTGTTCACCTGCATCCATATACATGTCTATGTTACTGTACAGGAACCCAGAGCTTGACTATTTAAAGCTACACATGTTGGCATTCCACCAGGGCAACAGCAATTCAGCTTCTGGCTTTAGGGCCTTCTGGAACCAGCATGAGAAACACTGATTGGTGAGTGTGTGCCAGAAGCTCAGCTGCAGAGCAGTTAAGTCGATGTTGAACAACAGCGTGTCACTTCTGAGACTTTCAGTTTCATTCAGTCTGTGCAATTACATGACATTTTATTACTGGAGTAAACTTAACATTCTCATCCATATAGCTTATTTAGTGGTTCACAAACATTTACTGAAACATACAGGAGTTGTTGTTGTTGTTGACAAATTTGAACATTTAATTGTCCCAATGGTGAAGGATAAGTGAAATATCATATGTACAACCTCATATTTATACATCCAGGTAATGTACAAAGGCAACAGAAGTTTTTTTCATTTAATTTACTAAAAAAAATTTAACTCTACTTGTATCCTTAGAGACATCAATTCAAAGTAATACAATGAAGTTATTCTGTACTTATATTCATACAGATGTTGTTGCCTCATTTCCCTCTCATCTCTCGGGCAAGAATCATAATAAAAATAAATAAAAACAACAGGAAACATGATAACAGAATTGAGATTTCACAATGACACATAGACAGAACTGGGTGTATAAAGCTACAAACTAGTCAAGGAATTACCACAGAACATTTTAAAACAGTTGTTTTCAGGAAACACACCAATGACTGTAGAGGGAACGACACGGCAAGAATGGAAACAAAATCACATGACATGAATGCAAAACAAAACATGAAATCAGCACTTGCATGATACTTTAGGGAAAAACAGATCATAATCACTAAAGTCCCTCAGTCTGTGACCAAGTGAACCAGTGTTGATGTATTCATTGATCAATACTTCAAAGAACTTTTGTATGTTGCTCTGGATAAGGTCGTCTGTCAAATACCATAAATGTAAATGTAAATATAATCACACAATCTGTGAAAATGGGTGCTTCCATACTCCAGATGTTGCTGAACAAAACAAATCACATAACTGTCTGTATTTTGCACATGGTCCATTGTTATGATTAAGCTTCTGAATAAGTTGGTGGAATTTAAAAACTTAACAACTACATACACTCAAGTGATCTTTGTTTTTCATAAATGTTTACAGAGGAAGATGTGCAAGTGTTAGACAAACCAAAACTGATAAGCCCGAAAGAGATCAGAGAGACAGTACTTAAGTCTAATCTGTTGACAATGTTAGGAGAAACCATGCTGGAATACTGTAGAAAAGACAAGTGGAAAGAAAGGAGAAGAATGGACACAGGAAATGCATAAAAAGCAGAGGAAATTGGGTACACGAAAGACAACAAGGACAACAAGGAAAAGGATTGAGTAAAAGAAAAGAAGTGATCAGGAGAACCAAAGGAGGGAGAGAATAGGGCAAATGGTGGTAGCTATCAGAGGGCATAGGATGAGGTCAGTGCCAAAGGTCAGAGATCAGAGAAGGGGCAGTAATTGAAATCTGACCGAGGGGGAAAAGAACAGTGTAGCTGCTGAGATTAGATGCTCTCTCTCTCTATCTCTCTCTCTCTCTCTCACACACACACACACACACACACAGACATACGTCTATCTGCCGCTCTATTTCCCCACACACTACATCACAAGGTCACTATCTTAAGAGGAAGGTGGAAGGGAGGTCTTAAAGGTTATGAGAGGTGTTCTTAAATGCTATTGTCATCTTCCGCTTCTCTGTATGAACACAGACACATTATATATATTTATATATTAAGATGGAGACAATTAAAGATTATTTACTATGGGCTTTAAAACCAGCAGATATCCCTCCAGCTGAACACTTTAGGAGATTTTGGAGCAATGTATCAGACAGTGTCTCCACCATCATCAAAACACCAAGCTAGGGAAGATCTTTTGGAAGATCTTTTTTTTATGTTCATAGCTCCGATATAGCTCCAGGGACAGAGACCAGTGACCAGAATCGATATCAAGGTGAACTAAAGCTGTTCTTGCTGCTTATGATGTCCCAACACCATACTGGTTTTTATCCTTCACTTTATCATCCATCCGTCTACCTACCATAAAAGAAGCTTGTGATAGAACAACTGTTTTTAGTGGGAACGTAATCTGTTTTGCAATCTAGAAACTAAAAACTAATCTATACTCTGTTAAAAATATGACACATTATTTAATGAATTAAAAACGGCAATTGTTGAAAAACTACTACTGTATAAGTAGAACAAGACATTCAAACAAGACTCAATCAGTACAAATAATCATCCCACCATCCCATCACCACTGATTATTTTCCTACAAAAGAACACATCTAGCTCATTACTGAAGGACATGTTGCTTTATGCATGCTTTTGCAATATATCTTATATAACAGGTATTCTCCTGAACTTTCCAAAAGAAATGCTTCACTTTGCATCACTTTGTAATGATTTTATTGTGTTTGAAAAATCAGTAGGGCTAGATTTAATGAAATAACTTGTAGGATAAAAGCCAAAAGCTGCAGATGTGTGTTAAGGCTTTTCAGTGTGTTCAGTGTTTCAGTGCAGAAAGCCGATGGGAATACGGAGAAAGGAGGATGTGAATTAAACAGTAAAATGGTACTGGGAGTAGTGCATTAATCATGCAGTTGATAATTAACTACAGAATTAGTGTCTAGGAGTCTAGTATTAGTGCAAAACGTGTTGAATGTGTTAAACTTAGTGTAATTGCATGGGATTTGGCCACTTCTGAAATCTCAAGAGATCCAAATATTGTTTACTGACTCGACCCTCGCTACTGATTACTTCCACTTAACCACTTCTGATTAACATTTAGGTGTAAAAATGCTACGGTATATTTCACTGATGATCTGTTGTCATCTCGGTGCAGCATGTACATAGACGTGAAGCTATGTAGGAGATTCTGTTTAATGTGTATAAACCCCCCCACCCCAACCCCTCACACACACACACACACACACACAAAATCAAAAACAAAAAAGGGTTGCTGTGGAAACAGCGTATAACTGCCTGAAGTAAAGCAAAATCCCATTTCCAACCTGTGTTTATATTTAGAACGTCGCTCACGGTGGGGGCTGCGTACCATAAACCTGCTGTAATCTTTCTTCATACTGTATGAGTTTCAGAAAGTGGCAGAGAAATGCGTTGTTTTTATGTATCTCTGCTATGAGTGTGTAACTGTTATAAGTGTATAAGTGTGCATTTTGGTGTGTGTGTGTGTGTGTGCGTGTGTGTAAGCGCTTCATCACAGATACTTGGCAGTGTCTGTGCACTGACTGTTTGGCACTGTTGAGGATTAGCATGCTTATCGAGGAGTCTCTGTTCTTTTACATATATTATCTGCCTGTGCGATCATTCAGCTACTCCAAGTCTTCGCATCTCAATCTACCACTGAAAAACGCTCCATCTGTGCCATGCGCCTTTTTGTAACACACTTTATAATGCCAGATTTATCCCATCGCACTATTAGAGTGGTTTTATCTTAAGCGAATCATAGCCACATTAACTGACTGCTCGTTCGTGGCACCTTGGGGAATTCGATATTGTCTATCTACAGGTCTTCAAGCAAAAGTCTTATTTAAAAGTGTAGTGCAGTGCAGTTATTTATTTTTTCATGCTTAGGTATTAGTGTATAAATCTAATACTTTAAATAAACCTAATATTTTACTTTTAGCTACTATTCAATACTGTATTTGTAACTGTCAATTTAAGGTTACAGGAAAATTCATTAATATCTAAAAGCACACACACACACACACACACACA
>JAOTRN010000035.1:2862274-2873062 GCA_028566695.1 Bagroides melapterus
AGATGATATGTGTCTGTGTGTTAGTTTTTTGTGTATGTTTTATGGAACCATGTTCTGTTAAAGTTATTAATGTGATTGTAATGTGTTTTTTGTCTCTTTTTATAAATTTACAAATCTGACATATTGGAAATATTGGTTAAAAACTGACAGACAGACAAACAGACAGACAGACAGATAGAGATAGATCAAACAGAAATAAATAAAGTAAGTAAAGACTAAAATTCGGTCACAAAATTATCATAAAAATAATTTAACATTTATCAATCAGTAAACTGTACCTTGATGATACACTCCACTAGATGAATACTGGACTCCAATGAGAAGAAATTAATTTGTCTAAAAAAAAAAATGTTTGAATAATAAAATCTTATATACTAAACTAGCAAAGACTACATGAAACAGATGCATGTGCTGAGTGAGATGTTTACATGTGTGTCAAGATTTTTTTCAACATTGCTCAGAACATTCAGAAACATTGCTATGACTAGGGCTAGGAGATATGACAAATATATATATAAAAAAAAAACAATATTGGCATCTGGATTCCGGTTAAAGTTGGTCACTGTGCTCTCATGGGAATTCATAATAATATCCTTAAGGTTTTATATTAATAGTTGTTTATACTCAAGTTTGATTATTGGTAGTACAATAACATGTAAACCAGTCATTCAGAAAAATAAATCTGCTAGCAAAATATACTCTGGCTGTTACATTATCTGCAACAAAAGACGTAATCAAAAATACACTGTTTCCTATTTCATCAAGAATCATGCAGAACCTGCACATTTCTCAGCTCCTTTCCACTGCAAGTTGATGGAAAACACTTATAGATAGCCTACAGATAAAACACACTGAGAATGCTATTACCTCCTTCTTGTACAAGTTATGGGTACTTTTTCCAATTTGTTGAGAAAACACATTATAACTCCCACAATAAGCAGCAGAGTACTGCAGTGAAAATGCTTACATACTGTAGCTCCCATATCATTTAACAAAAAAACAAGAGAGGGTGCAACATAAATTCTGTAATCTCACTGGCTATGTCAGATCAGAACGTCTGATTCACTGTGAAAATCAGCCAACTGACAAAAGTCATTTTTATTATCTCTGTGCGTCAAAGATATTTGAGGATTTGAAACATGGCACAAGCGGAACACCACAAGTGTTGGTACACAGTATGCTGCCAATTATCTGTTCCCCAAACTGAGAACATGTGGTATCATTGCAAGAGACAAACCCAGAGATTTTAACAAGGATTTAATACATTACTATGACTGCTAAGAATTACACACACTTAATTTACTGTTGTTTTTTCTGGCAGATGATCAAACCTGGATTTTTTTTTAGTTTTTTTTGATAATGAAAAAAGGCATTTCAGAAGTCTGAGATTAGGGAAAAGATGTGTGATGGAAGAAAATGAACATTTTGCCAAATGACTGCAATTTACATGTTGGCGTGTAATAAATACCTTATGACGCTTGGATTAAAATTTCTCTCTTTAAGAAATTCGCATTTGAGGGATATCAATGGAATGAAAATTGCTCCTTGAGGAAAATATAAAACTATCCATGTGGTTAACAATTGTTATTACAAGCAAATTTCTCATTTGTGCAGTTGTCATCGAACATACTGGTGTTGACAAGCTGGCATCTTCTTCGGCTGTTGTTTTCCAGCTTCCATACTACTATTTGACCACTAGCTAGGTCAGTCTTTGGCAGTGGGATACATTTTCAGTATGGTGATGATAAATAACATTATAAACAGATTTGGTTCATTAAATAATAGAAAATCTGCCAGAATCACAGTGACATTATAAAAACTTCGATGTTTCTACACTTGGAAAAAAAAAAAAAAAAAGAACAGTAACATGACTTTGATTATTAATTCTACTGTCTTTGTTTACGCTAATGTGTAGATGTGACATGATGGCACACTTTAGTAACACTGGTGGAAAAGCTGACTAAAGTTCCAAGAGCAGCACTTGCCCTATGCTCCTAAGATAAAGAATTCTTCATATAGGAATAACCAATCTCAAACAAGGTGTATTATTGATAGTTTATAACACCAACTATTACCATGAAAGCTCTTAATGTCTATAGGAGTAATGAAGTATGTAATAAATATTCATAATCTTCCTTAGAAAACTGGTAGAGAAATCAGCCCAAGGTCCTGCTGGTTTATCACCACAGCAGGGGATGATCACACTAGGAATAATGTATAATAATATACATAAGCGCTGGGATTGCGTATTTTCATCTGCCAAACTGAACTACCTTTTACAAATTCTCATCCTACCATTCTTATATTAATAAACAATATATTAATATTACTATAACATTAACTTTTTTTTTTTTATAAATATATCAATTTCCTGTTTGAATGTTTCACATTCTATTAACTAGTTAAGTCTGTCTCCACTTTCTATTGGTCTGAGTTCTCAGACTTTCTTCTGTGAATAGCAAGTCGTTAGGATACCACAGTCATTACAATGACATGGTTGCAAAGTAGACTGATACCCAGAAACACATCCATGTTTGAGACATTTATCAGCTTTTCTTAAACTTGTTAATTAATTCAAAGCAAGAACGGAGAATAAAGTCAGGTGCAGTGTTTGAAGAAGCAAACAAAAAATAGAAAAATAATAATAATAATAATAAATTAATGGCCTAAAATACTGCAACAGTATGTCAATCCATCAGGCAGCACAGGTAAACTGAAAAAAGTAGAGTAGTGAATGTGTTGAAATAATAACTGGCAGATGGATATAAGCACCAATAAGCTGATTTTAAAATTTTTGAGCTCACAAAGCTTGTAATTAATGTAATTCTATCCTGTTACCATCACACAATATCATTAGAAGCAATATACAATAATGGGGCGGAATATAAAATGTACAGGGAAACTCATTACCTTGATGGCACTATTACGATTTCTAAACGCACTGCGATGACATATGAGTGCTTGGAGTGAAAAAAAAAGTGAAAACCAAGTTTAAATCCTGTGGAGGGTTTAGTCATTACTTCAAGGGCTGAGATAGAAATCTGTTGTTTAGCATGCCCCTTTGCTTTTGTTTTGGGTAATGAAAGCCCATTGAGAGGCGGACATGCTGGACCACTGCCCATTCTGCTCCGTTTCAATTACCCAGCATGCTTTCAGCAGGGTAATGAGGTGGGTGTCACCACGGGGGCAAAGTGACAGCCAGTGCCTGCTGCACTGCCGCTTAGCCTCTCGTTTCCGCAGTGATCAGCTGCCAATTGAAAGGGTCGAGAGGGCAGTCGAGTGAAAAAGATGAGGAACAACAGGAAAAAAAGCGAAAGGGAAGACCTACCGCAGACCAGCGACAGGCTTACAAAGAGTCGCATTTTCACAACAGACCTCCAGCTACCGTATGTTTTCATAAGAGTCAGAGAAAAAAGCGGTAGCGGGAAAAGGGGAGAATTGCGTTTCAAAGTCCAGTAAATAAAGTTGGTATTGATTTAATCGCACATGTAATTCGTTTTGCTGTCTGACACCAAGTCCTGCAATAAAAGAGAATCATGTAGGACAGCATAACAGATAATACGACCATACATCAATTGGGGTTCTGGAGACATTAGGGCGATAGATCACCTTCAAGCCAGACTGCTTAGCTACAGAATTTATAAACTAGCTCCTAAAACTGAAGTGGCTTTCAATTTTAGTTTTCAATTTATTGATACTGTATGATACTTCTGCTGTTCTCCACTAGGCTTGATTCTATTTTATATTGAGTTTACTGCAACGTTTCTACTACGACACCACCATGTAGCTACCAAACTAAAATGATACCATGGCGAGTGCTAGTAGGTTAGTGATTTATCTGATATATGATGTTTGTCAGTGCATCATGGTCGTACTTCTTCATTCAATACAGAAGACTTCGAAATGGCTGGATTCTGCTAAATAGCATGATATGCAACTAGTCTGAAAGATTTCTAACTCTGCATAAAAATTCGCACTGCTCATTCATCAAACACTCAATGTTTTATTTTGCGGTGATTTAAAAATAACTCAAATCCTATAGAAAAGAAATCCTATAGATTCGCTTGAAATGATCAGGATTAAATCTATCTTAATAAGAGCTTTAAGATAAAAGCAAGCACTGCGCTATCACTGTGACAGGAGGCTTTCTCTTTTTTACTGGGCAATGTTACCTGATTAATTCACAAATATAGAAAATCACTAATTAAAGCCTTTATCGAAGCACTGCTGTTTAAATAATACCTTGGATTAGCACAGTTGCATCACCTTGACTGACTTCTGCCTATCAAGCAGCACCTAAAAGGTTTATAGTCTGCCCCTTTTTCTGCCTGATCTGCTCTTAATAATTAATCACAGCATGACCCAAAGTACAGAACTAAAGAAAACACCTAAATTTAACTATTTATCACTAAAAAGCTGTGACCTGATCCTAGAACCAAGAAATATCAAACCTGATTCTAAACTTTTCCCACTGTTCATGTATACAAAAATGATTGATATAAAGCACTTACAGTTAAAAGTCTTAACACTGCTCAGAAGAAAATACCTAGCAGGCAGAGAGAAAAGCCAGAAAAGCATATATTCCTCTTCAGTTTTGTTTTCAGATGTCTCTTGTACGTCATAAAAAAGAGGATAATAGAATTAATGCTATGATTGGCACCTCTGAATAGTTTAACAGAAAATAAGACTTTTTTATAGTGCTAGTGCCATGCTGGTATCAAACAATCATCTTATCACATTTGCTTATATGACTACCTAGACATGATTATGGAGCATACATTATTTCCACAAACTTAAAAGTGTACAACAAAAACTGACAACTGACAAGCAGTATGAGGTATAAATACGATTAGCTTTATATGTGATTTATGTGTGTGTATGTGTGTGTGGGTGTGTCTGTGTAAAATTAAATATTTTTTTAAATAATTCACAGAAAGGTCAGAATTTGTCCACAGGAACCCAATAGGAACATTATGACACTCAATAAATTTTATGCTCATGCTTTGACTGTACATTTCACTGTATGGTTCTAGACACTATACAGTGGAGTACTTGTGCCACCTTCTGGCCAAATCAGACTGTAAATATTGTTGAGGACAACAGATTTACTTGTAAATTGTACTACAGAAAGTGTACCATAAAGAAGTCAAGTATTTGTATAAATATTTCAAAATTATTTTATTGAGAGACGTTTTAAAGCCCCTAAGAAAAATGACTTAGAGAATTGAAACTGTAATGAAGCTGTGAGTTGAATTTTTTTAGTTTAAACCTCTTTAATCAATGTATTAGTCTAATTTCGTTTTCCTACATTGCCAACAAGCTAGATTTCTAAAAGGAGTAATGAAGCAGTGCTTTAGTACTTCTTAATATCCATCTCTCTGGCCTCCTTTGCTGTACACACTGATCAAACACACCACCAGCCAAAGCTACAATGCTAATTTTGTAGGTCGATAACTAGCATAGCCAAGTCTTATATTACTGCAACACCATTGTATACAATGGCGACTGCGTTATGTAGCTGCATTGCATTCTGGATCTTTAAGTCCAACATTTTCACCAGCGTCTCCTTTACTTTTGTGTTGGATTTCTCATACATATGGCGTATGAAATAATATCAATGAAAAAAATGTGAAAATGATACTGGACTTTCATCCCTTTTGTTTGAGTTTGCTGAAATAATTTCTGTCCTATCAAATGCTATTCTAACTGCATTGTGATGTCAGCTCAGAGGTATAGCAAAAATACAAAACCAACCCACAAATTAGCATCAGAATAAATAATGCCATTTAGTATTTCAATCTAAATATATTTTGAGGGTTTCAGAATGGAGTTTTACTTTAGTGTGTATGTACAATACAATCAAACAATCAAACCAACACACATAAAAGAGACTGAGACATCAGTAATGTCTTGTCTTACCTTGTTAGCCGTGGCCAAACGAACCTGTGGAGGTCCCCATTTTTGACTTATCTCCTCTCTGAACTCCTGAGGGATGATCATGCAGGAACGAATGTCCACATCTGGGTAATTTATCTCTAATTTGCCTCTAAAAATCACACACACATTGAAGTCATAGCTTAAACAATGCACTGTGATGTCCCTGTTTCTGATTATAGTCATGCCATATGTTTAAGAGTAGTTAGTTTCTGTACAGCCACTTTTAAAAGGTTAGAGTATCAAAGAATGTATGCCAAAGACAGAGTGTATAATTTGTAAATTTGAAAGTTAAACTGTTCAGAGTAGCTGTGGAGAAAGATGGGCAGTGTGGTGTGTGGGTTTTTGAGTGGGACCTGCTAGCTGCTTAGCATCTCTGACTCAGAAATGTGAGGGAATCCTACACATTCGAAGCCTACAAGCTTACATTTCTAACTTCACCTCGTTTTTTTTGTGTCACTCGATACAAAGGACGTCAAAATACACATTTTAAAAGTCGGAAAAATGTGTTTTAAGTGATTAAATCTGACCTGCAAAAACGTAGATCTTCTTCTGTGAGAACTTCATCTTTTAACGGTTTAGAGTGTTGCTGCCACGAGCGCTGAATGCACGTGACCGCCAGCAGCAAAAAGGCGCGAAAAAACATCTCGAAGTTTCTGACAAAAAGAAGACTAACATAAAACAGTGCATACGATACAATACATACAACATATACTTATATCATATAATTTCCTCGTTATTTTAGACTTAGCCTTTCTAAAAAAAAAAAAATAAATAAAAAAAAAATAAGTACTGAACACACGAGTCGTTTTTTCCTTCAGTTTTACCTGGTGTCATAAGCAGTGATTATCTTCAGTAGCCAGGCTTCTCAGTGACCTTAAATATCAAATGACAAAGTTAATTTGGGAAACTAAGCCTGCCCAGTGGACACATCAGCCTATTTTAGCTTTATTAGACTGGTCCAAATATCTGTCAGTCACTAGTTGATGCCAAAATGATTCCTTGGTGACACGGATTTGCAGCTCTAACATCCGGGTAATTAATTTTATTTTTAATATTGACATATTTCGCGTTATGTACAAATCCTGGTACTAACTAACTATCTAACAAACACTTAAACTCCTTATCATTTCGGCAGCATTGTTATAGTGTTACAGTAGTTAGTTAATTAAATGTAAGTTGTTAAAGTTTACATGCATACATAATGAGTTCTGTATCCGCCAATCAGACTCTGTTACGTCAATATACTGGGACAAGTTGTGTTTTTGTTTGCCGTGTGCTCGCAGGATCCGGTGTGTGGTTGTAGACAAAACCACCAGAACTGGGCAAGCGCATAAATCCAAGTTGTTGTTGGAAGGTGTTGCCTTTATTATTATAATAAAGTATACGGATCTTTCTTCCTTTGTTGTGTGCTTCTCTTCGCGCCTCCACCGACACAGAAGGAGAGAGCACAACAGCATTATATATTTACCGAAATAAAACCAAGCGTGAACTAATATATTTTAATTACAAACATACCGAGTCTTGAGCAAAAAACTAAAATATTTTCATGTTTTAATACATACATTCGTGCATTAATTTATCATCTGGGGCTGCAGTGAATGGATGTAGAAATCCAAGTGCAGCCCAGCACACCATGTTCACCCACGTTGACACCTATAGGGAATTTAGGCACACATAAACTTACTGTTCACTTTAATAGGCACATCTTGTATCATGTATGCTTCACTCAGCCAAATTTTCAGTTAATGTTTCAGTTAATGTTTGGTAAAACATCAAAATTAACCATGACTTTATCCATGGCATTGCTGTTGGTGCCAAATGGGCCAGTTTGATCCAACAACCAGGGGCGTCACTAGCAATTTTGGGCCCTATGAAAGAACATGAGATTGGGGCCCCTATCACACCCAATCTACATCAATAAATCAGATTTCTGAGGGCCCCCAAAGTGCATGGTCCCTTAGGATCGTCCTAACTTTCCCCCACTTAGCGGCGCCCCTGCCAACAATACAATATTTTTAGTTTTTCCACACCATTTTCCCCGCAGACTGTTGTGTGTGAAAATCCTAGGAGACCAGGAGTTTCTGAAATACTCAAACTTACCTGATCTATCAGGAACAAACATGCCGTGGTTACAGAGATCACACTTTCCCCATTCTTGTTTGAGGTAAACAATAACTGAGGCTGTTGACCTGTATCTACATGAGTGTATGCAATATAACTGTATAAATGAGCAGGTGCAGGTCATCCCATGGCAGTTATCCCATGGGTTCCCATGTTAGACTATAGGCGGGTATACCAGGGGTCACTGGATAAAGAAAAAAACGAGAATAAATGAATAATTGAGAAAATAACAAAGTAAAATAATGTAAGTGAACGTAAAAACCAAAAACTTGAAATAAATGAAGAAAAGGAGTAATAAACAATGATAACAAAAAAAAAATAAAAATCTTAGGAGTAAAAAAAAAAATCTATAAAGTGCTAATTAATTTACAAGTCTGAAGATAGCAATACAGAGAATCACAAACCACAGTCCAAAGAGCTGGGAAATAAACACAGAGAACACCATTTGCCAATAAGGATTTATTAAATAAACACTATTTACAGCAGAATGCATGCTACAATGTCAGATGTCCATTTCCTGATGATAGAAACTACACCCCAATACCCTGAGCACTCCCTCCCATCCCCCCAATCCAAACTACACACCAAATAAAAAATGTCAGCATCAGCTTGCTAATACTGAGAAAACATTCAAGTTTTGTATTAAACCACTGAACATCGGTGACTCCTGGACAGAGCAGCTAGTTGTGATTGTGCAGCAAAAACACATCTCTTGGGGGTAACTCTTGTACTCCCTTTGGTTTGTGCTTCTTTGCAGCGGTGGTATGTTAGCACCGAGAACACGGGAAACGTTTCAGGATTTTGCTTTTTTATCACATTCTGGTTTTAAATAATAATAATCGATAGTCGTAGCGTGCCTTAGTGCCTAAAATTGCATCGTTGTGCAGTATATCATACACTCTAGCCTAGATTATACTGCATAGTGCTTTTTTTTTTCTTTACTGCTCATATTTAAATCTAAAGCAGTGTTAGATGCTGAACATTCATTCAAGAAGTACATGCACATAACAGGTTTTTGAGTTTTAACATGTTCCCATTTCCTGCTTGACTATGTATAACGCAGCATCTATGGAGTGTTAAATAGCATTTCTTTGAGTCGGTAATAAAGAAAGACAAATTACTGTAGAAGTGGAATTCCCTGCATTGAATTTATGGGCCATGGGCTATTATGGGGGTGGATGAAGCAGCAAACTGCATTTGCTAATAAGCCTTAAAGGCTATTAACAATGATACCTTTACAATCACCACATATTTTCATTTTCTTTTTTTTTTCTCCATAGCCTGTTTTTCTGGTTGTTGTAAATAAAGCCGACTAATAAAGCAGTCAAAAACACACACTAATGTCCCAAATGTATGGTAGTAACGAACACTAGTACACGACGAACAGATATACAGTGTGCAGCATGTTTGGTACGTATCATTTCACCATGTTTCAGTACAAACACGTACAGTATAGAGTGAAAAGAACCCTTTACTGTCAAAGAGAAACATTTACATTAAGGCAATGGGGTGTTTTGACTGCAGCAGCAGATGTGGATTCAGCAGACTTACTGAGAAATTCCTAAATGTGTTTTACCTGGTCTAAAGCATTGCTGTCCCAAAAAAAACCATTTTTTTCCATTGTTGCGTTTCATTTTGACAGTACACAAACAGCAAATATCATTTTCTCAATAATTAGAGCTTAGAAAGGATTTGAAAGGGAACAGCTGAAAGTCCAAATTCATTTCTATCTCTTTTTTAAAAAAAAAAAAAAAAAATACAAAGTTTCCATTGGACAGCAGCAAAGTATCAGATGAAAAAAAAAATTCTAAAAAAAAAATCAGAAATTTTATGAACATACATGAATATACATTGTGATGCATAATTCTGTACAGTTTCAGTCCATATGTTTAATCTGAAATATCCTCAGAGATTCCAAGATGTAATTATGTCAACCACATATCCTCACATTAAGGTTAATAAAAGCCGGCTGGAGACTTCTTTTCAGTCTAAGGATTTCTCTTAATCTTCTGCAGAATTCCACACGTGACTGAAATCGCTGTTTAGCACATTAAAGACATCACTAGCACAATATCAATCATAACAAATTTCTGTTCGAATCACAGAGCTCTATCCAAACGGACAGCTCTAACCCTTTCTTCTTCTCTTTTTTAATATATACAGATGATGTATCAGCGATTTAAAAAAAAAAAAAACTTTGCTAGAAGATGCTTCTATTACCACTGATATTACAGGATATACTAAGACACAAGCGTATTTGAACGAAATAACATGGAACCAGGAGGAGCCATGTAATAACAGAGCTGGTACAAATTTTTTTTCTCCATTGTGGATGGACCTGCAATGAAACGTAGACACAAATGTGACGGATAATGAAGCCTGTTCGTGTTCTTGCACGTGTACTTGCACAGTTTTCACAAACCAACTCGATTTCTATAGATCTGTACTTTGGAGTTGATATCTCTGATAGTGCCACAGTTTCTTGACCTTCACAGGAACCTAATCTTTATCTTCACACTCGGTACCATTTCCTCAGATTTGGCTCATGTTGTTTGGCAGATTGAAAAAAGTAAATATGTTTAATACATTTCGAAAACACTAGGAAAAAAAAATATATTGAATCCAAAACAGTGCTTTAGGACTGATTTATTCTGGAGTCTTTCCATGATATTTAACCCCAGTACTCTGTACCACTTGAGGTTAGGGGTCCTTTATAGATAAGTTTCTCCA
>JAOTRN010000035.1:2873228-2884639 GCA_028566695.1 Bagroides melapterus
GTGACGTCAAACACACTGTACTAAAATGGTCTAAACAGTCTTGACAAAGAGAATATCTGTTAGTCCAACAAGGGGAAAAATGAAATAAATAAACTATAAAGCTATAAAGCAACCTTAGTAACTGACAAAATGTGCCAATTATCTATAATTCATTACTAGCATGCTAGAAAATTGAAACTCAACCATTAACCAAATTAGTGATTTCATACCCAGAGAGGAAGAATACTTCTCCAATCACAAACTTTTTCCCACTTGGAAATTTAATTAAATGTACACCTCTGCTCAAGAGAAACAGAGTTCTAGATGAAGAAACATGCTTACAGGAGGAGGTCTTTGTAGACATTCACCAAAGCCATCAGATACTAGCTATCAAGCCCATATGTTGGATAACAGACCAGTTACAGCCCAAAGCAATGACGTCTAAAGGCTAGTAGGAGATAACCTGGATTGGAACTTGGGACAGATACAGTCCAGTGTAATGTTTCCTGAATTTCTCTCTGGAATCTAGAAATCTCGCAAAAAAGGCATTGAACTTGGTTTAGAGTCTTGGCACAAACTGGTTCTCTGATGGAAAATGCAGTGTATTTTAACTTTACCTTTCAAAAACTTGAAGGACTATTGATGTAAACAAGGTTTGTGCTGGTGCCTACCACCTTGATTTCTTGTAAGCAGTCATGCCATCTGCAAGCTTCTCTAAATACAATGTCTCTCAATACTCGTTCATCTTATGATGGTCTGAAGTTCTAAAATAATATTTCACAAACACTGCCAAGGCCACTTTATTATTATGTACTATATACACCAGTTCCTCCAGGATTTCACTGAGTAATTCAAGCAATAAACGCTTAATGTTGATGGGACTTTTCTCAAAATTTGTGATGCAACTGGAGTTTTTGTGCTTTTTTGTTTTGCCAACTGAATTGGTGAAATGGCAATAGAGCTGAAACGAGAAGTCGACGTTGTCGAAAATATCGGCAATTATTTTTGTGTCTCGTAATCTCGTAGTTTTATCTCATGTGACCTATAGTAGGTGCCTGCAATACCGCGATTTGACCGCTGTGGCGCTGTAGCGCTTAGAGTAACGCAGCTCTCCCGAATGCTATTGCAGTAGAAGAAAAAACAGCGTGAATTATCGAGTGCAAACGAATCTGAAATAGAACGGCGTGGGAAAGTTTCACAGAACTCAAAACCACGTGCGCAATATGTGCAAGGTGCAACGTAAATATTTTTGTCTGTAATGCAGCTGATTAATTTATTTTTTGCTGTTAATTGTTTTCTGCTGAAATGGAACAAAAATTAAACAATGCTTAGAGAACATTTGTGTGTAATTTGAGTTGGACTGAATGAGAAAATTTAGAGAATGACCTGTTTAAGTTCATTAAAACAACGATTTCAAAAGCTGAAGTGATTGCCTTTTTATTTATTAGTTAAAATATGTATAATTCAATGTTTTAACTAGTGGCAAACGCTTAATAATTGTTGAAATCCTACTGATTATCGGTGAAATAATTTTATTGAATGATTAATCGTTTTAATAATCTTTAGATTAATAAAAAAAATCATTTGTTCCAGATATAAATGGCAACCACATGATTCTTCTTTTAATTAAGCTCCTACCAGTGAAGATGCATGTAATTACTTTATGTGATAGCTGTATTCATGACACGATACATCATGCGCAAATCTGTGGAACAGCTGTACTGATTATGAAGACTCGCAAGATTCTCCAAATATTGCAGAATTTCACAAAATCTTGGAGGGATTGAATTATATAGCCGTCCTTGTCCCACTCTGACTTTTCACATTCACACTTGCAATGATTTTTAGTAGTTTCTGGTGAAAAGTGATAGAGTAAATAAGTAATAAGTATTCGAGTGATTATCCGTTCTTTACGTTTTCCGTACTGCAGATCAGTTCCCGTTAGGAATACACGTTGGGAAATAAAATCATTGCACTTCTATTGAAAACTACTTAATATAGATCATGCGTGCGGTATCTCCATCTCGTACAGGTTGGAGCAATGTAAACAGCTCTCTATTTAAAAGCTTGCTTTAATTTAGTGGCATTTCACATTCCGTAAACTCCTCGGTGTTTAGCGCTACTTCGTATGAGGACGATACAGTTTTTGATTTTTTTTTTATTTGCTTGCATTATTTATTATTATTCTACACTCTACAGTTACTTCAGGAGCTTTAATACTTTAATTTGTACTTTAAACGACCGAGACGTAAGCAATATGTGCTCTCTACGATAGACAGTAATACTGTTTGCAAATCCATTCTAATAAAAAAAATGGTCTAGTCATGGGCCTGCCCATGAGCCTACTGTGTAAATAGATTTGAATATCGTAAGTTATCGTTCAGAGAGCGGTTCCGACGTGCAGTGTCAGAATTAGAAATCAGGAATGAGCCCTGTTCTTGGAGATCTACCAACTTGCAGAGTTTAGTTCATACAGTAGATAGACACTGGATCTCAGGAGCATCTAAATGTTAGGACCTGATGCCATGTAGTCAAGACTAAACTTGTGCAGAGGGACATCTGTCAAGAAGGAGGGTCGGCATTCTTAACGTAAAGCGTTCATGAGTTGAGGTTAAGTGGCCACATTTTGTGTGGAGAAGATAATGAGTGAATCTTTGAGGTCTTGAGTTTTGCTATTACGAACAGTGGTGAGTATTCAGAGCTTTGTTCTTTTTCCGTTAGCTTTCTGAATAACGGGTGTGTTGTGCGCAAGGCTATTATCGTCATCAAACTCCGATTTTGCTAGGAAAAAAAGAGAAAAAGCGAGAGAGAGAGAGAGATGCGGAAAAATGTGAGCCCTTTTCTGTATGATCATCATAAAAAATAGAACCCAGTGAAAATGAGAATCAGTTCGCCGTTAAAGTCACAGTCAGGGCTATTTGGGTACTATTATTAACCTTCCGTGAGAGCAGGATGAGCCAATACGTCATTTGATCCCAGACCACTCTGTTATGCCTCTGGGAAAAGTCCAGTGTAACAATCTGTATGTTCGTCCATGCAGCACATCACAGTGGTACTGCTGATTTATCCGGTAGAGGGACGGTGAGTAGAGAGGAAAAAAATCCCAGTATTAATCCTAATGTAAAAACAGGACGTGCCGTTTTACTGGGTTGTCATCAAGTGGTTTCACAGCAGAAAAGTATTTTGATGAAAGCTCGTGTTTGATGTGTGATTTTTCACACTGAGCACTTTTTTAATCTGCTGGGTCTTGTCTGAGTATGTGTGTGTGTGTGTGAACATGCCAGGGCTTAAAAAAAAAAAAAAAAACATAAACAAAAAAAATCTTCCATTCCCTGGCTCATTTTTTTTAAATGTTTTGATTCCTGCTTATTAGTTTAGTAGAAGATCTCGCCTGTATATTATTTTGCTCGTTGAAATGGCTGATGCCTGTTTTTCCGTCTAATACGTCCTCCATCCCTGATTTAATCACATGACGGTGGAGGACCCAGGAGAGGACGGAGAGTTGGACGAGGGCGAAGACGGAAGATTCCAGAAGAGCCACTTGCGTTTACACTGGCGTTTCTGGTACAGGTAGTCCTCTTTCTCTCGCTCTTTGCGTGTTCGCTGGTAATGATCATCCTCCTTGAGGTACCACACCGGAGGCCAGCGATGCTTCTCGAAGTATTCCTGGTTCTCTGAAAAAGCACAAGAGGATGTTCCCGTCAAAGCGGTGACACGCTTGACGCAAATTACGGACGTTACGGCAACAGCAGTAATTTATCGAAGGATACCTGCGGATTTAGCCTTCATGTCACGAGGGAACTTGCGGCAGACGCTGTTGTAATTAGTGCAGATGTGGTGGAGGCACCATCCAGCTAACTGGTAGGCACCGTGGAACTGAGAAGAAAGATGCATAAAAAAAATTACAGATCTAATGCACATCTGGGTCACAACGTTAGTTACGTATGAGTGAGCATCAGTAAATACGTCTTTCTGCATGATTCCGGTTAACCTTTTAAATTTACCTGAGCCATTTCCAGAAAGACCAGTACTTCTCCATCAATATCAGCTCCCATCATAGCAGCCTCCATAAGTACAGTCACAGTGTACAGCTCTGAAACCACAGCAGCGTGTGATGTTAGTAGAAAAGAATTCGTTTTCAATAATAGCATGTTAACGTTAGTTTTACCTGCTGTTTCTGTATACATGTGTGTAATTCTGTGGTGTGTGTGTGTTTGTGTGTACCTGTCAGTGCAACCAGGTGTGGCAGACAGAGACGGTTTGCAAGAACGATGAGCTCCATGGCGTCCAGGTCTGGACGAGAACAGAACCTCCCCGTGTAAAGATACTCCAGTACCGCACGCATGCAGCTCCGGGTTGTGTTTGGAAACAAAACCTGAAATTTTTTTTACAATTCTTTTTTTTTTTCCTTTTACAAATTTTTAATGTTTTTAAATAAATTACTTTTATAAGAGATCTGCACATGTACCTCTGACCCCTAACATCGTCCCTAAGGCTCAGAGAAATTAGATATCTGTACAGGAAGCCTTTTGCTGCTGCACCAATCAGGAGTCTACTACTACATTAATAAACTAAAGAGAAAATGGCAGCGCTTTTACGTACCTCTTTAGTACAGCTCTCTACGAACGGTCCTCCAAACATGGCTGCCATCCAATCGCAGCTTGAAATGAGCAAAGGCTTATGGGCCATTATAGTACCGTCATCCAGCTTGAACACCACATCTGGCATGGAAAAAGACACAGAATTCAGAAAGTGCTGTTTTTTTCAAGCTAAGCTAGAGTACACACACAAGAGACGACAAAAATAAGTGCTTTATTTGAAACCTGTTTTTTATTTTCCCAGGCTACAAATCCCAAAGTGTAGAATAAATAAATAGAAAAGTCTGAAGCTTACGTAAGCAGTAGGGAACAGCTAGTTCAACAAAACAGCAAAAGCACTGAAAAACACCAAACATCGCTCTCGCACTTTTGATGGACGTCTGATTACATAAGTGCAAGGAGCCAGCTGGCGAAATATTGAGCGCTTGTCACCTTAGGAGGTGGAGGAACAAGTTGCTAAATATCATGTTGAGGGGCAAAGAGCTTGATTTGGGAACAAGATTTTATTCCCCCATATTGTGTGATGTTGTTTGAGCTGTATGAAATAACCCCACACTGTGGCAAAGAAACAAAAATAAAGAGTGTGTGTGTGTGTGTGTGTGCGTGTGAGATAGAGAGAGAGAGCACCATATGCTCAATACAATCTGGAATTACCGTTAAAATGAGCAACTATAAAAAAAAAAACAGTAGTTAATAAATTAATTAGATATGAATTTCCGTGATCTTTTCTGTTTAATCATTAAACATCGAGTGATTTTATTATAACCGAATCAGTATGGTTCATGTTACAGACCTTTCCTCAAACCCCTGAATCATATTTTTAACTTCTTATAGAATTGTAATAAACATGGATCACAGAGTAAGAGCAACTCTATATACATTTTTTAGCCACGCCCAGCCAGGTGACAAAGAAATAAAGGAATAAACACTGGCTGTGTGGCAGATTCGTTTATTTTGCTTGCATGTTTTGTATCTTCTAGCAGATCACCAATATCCTGTGAGGAAACATTTCTATCTTGAGGGGTGTGGTCTTTTCTGGGATAACCCCGCCCACATTACAGTGAGATAATTGTCAGTTAATTAGTTAAAGAATTAACCACAGATCAGCTGTTAATTAAGGACTTTTCTTTCCTCACGCCAACTGATCAACTCGGCTAATTCACAATCGGTTTGTTGAATAAAAAAATGTGAAATTTAATGAACGTGGAACATGACGGTGATTGTGAATAATATCCATTGCACGTGTCTCACCAGAGAAGGTCCCCTTAGCTAGACACTCCTTGATCCGGTTGGTTCGCCTCACATGGAAGGCCTTGGTGATCTCCTGGTTCATGAAAGCTTCATCATTCAGGATGTTGGCCACCATCATACGGAGATCAAAAACCTCCAGCAGCTCAGCAATGTGAGCCACCTGCATTAGTTCCTTCTCATGCTCATCCAACTTCCCTGTATAGAGATAGCGTAAAACAGCACGGAACGGCCCCAGCTGCATGGACGGGTCCATGTGCACCACAGTCATTGGCCTGGAGTTAAAAGTCAATGGATCCTCAACCATTTCCTCCCGCACGCTGACAAAGGCTCGGCTGAATGCAGGGAGTAGACGTCCTCCTTCGCCTCCTCTAAGCGTCCCGTCGCTGGTGCAGGCGCGTAGGTTCGCTCGCTCCCTTTCGTCGCTGCTCTCACAAACATCGAAGCTGGCCGCTCGCATCAGCAGCTCGCGGCCGGAAAGAGGAACCCGGGTTCGCTCTTTCACTTTTTTCTCCTCAGGAGTCCGATGGTCGACCAGGAAAAGGTCGTAAAATTTGGACGAGGCCGTGGCGAGGTAGACGCGGTGAGCAAAGATTCTTTGGCTCTCCTGGAGCACAAGAACGACATCAGCGCACAGAGGGTCCTCCAACAGACGCCCTGGGTGCTCTTCCATGCTGCTGGGGGGAGGTGGCACCGTGATGATGGGTGGAGGAGGTTTGGGAGGAAGGAACGGGGCTTGGAGCAGAGGCCGCTGGACATTACGCAAGTGAGACTTCCAGAACTGCAGGTGACGGCGTGATATCAGAGCAGCACGGATAGCGTTGTCAAATACATCCTTGATACCAAACTGTGCGACCACACTAGTTTCGTAATACGGGACCCCGAGCTCTTTTGCTACTTCACGGCCCTTCTCTGGCGGCAAGATCTCGTTGGATTTGATGGGCCTGTGAAGGAATGAAAAAAAGGTTGACAGTTTAGTCAATGAAGATTTAAAAGGCTTGATTAATGGACACCAATACTGTACTGAGGACAAGTGAATACACCGAGCTGGCAGTTTATTGTTTACTAAATCGGCATATCTGAAAAACTAGCGCCTCAGAAATGCAAAATCATTAGAGCAGCAAAGTCTTGCTGTTGACACTGATGCCCTCAGGCTTGGTTAAACGAATAAGTCCAGAAAATAAAGCAAACATCTGCAGTACAGCAGGATGATTTTCTGCTCTCACCTCGCCAGTGGGCGCCGTGCTCTGTTCACTGCCTCGAGGTCGGCGTATCTCAGGTCCAGCTGGCAGCCCACAAGGATGACAGGAGCTCTGGGGCAGAAGTGTTTGATTTCAGGGTACCACATGGTCCTCACATGGTGCAGCGAGTTTGGGTTCGCGATTGAGAAACACAGCACCACCACATCAGACCTGCCACCAACATCCACATTGAGTGATGCAACATGAATCCCTGCAGCTGCTTTAAGAATGAGAACACGAGCTACTGCTGCTGCAAATGTAGCTAGAAACATAATAGCTTCTTGTATGAATGAAATATCTCACCGCCCATAAGCAAAACGACGGTCCTTGTGATGATCCCCGAACGTGTCCCAGAGCCGCAAGGACACGCTGACATCATCCACCACGTCCCTAGATCGCTCTAGAACCTGGTTGGAGAAACACACCTATCACATGCATGGAGATTTACCCAAGACATTACTGTATATACATTTTACACACTCGACCCTGTGCATGGTGTAAACAAAGCTGGCTACATGACAGACTGTCCTCTGAATGATGCAGAATTTTCTCACCTCCTGGCACACTCTGTATTGGTCTATGGCCCAGACGGTGGGAACATGTGTGGCGAGGAGCTGGTACTGGGTCAGGGTGGCGTTGCAAGCCCGGGCGCAGATGAGCCGCGTCTTTCCCACTGCGTTGTCACCAACAACCACACACTTGATGGTCTCGACATTTGGCCTCTCATAGTCCATATCAGAATCCATAAAATGGGACCTGCAAAAATAAATCATACTAAAGCAGGATAGTTGTGGCTCAAGCGGTTCAGGCTCTGGGTTGTTGATTGGAATATCGAAGGCTCAAGGCCCACTCATTAACCCACTGTGATTGCAGCCGACCCTTCGCTCTGATCCCAACTTCATCAGCTTAGCTGTGCAAAAGAAGAGTCCTGTAATGTACATGTGACAAAAAAGGCTTCTTCTCAAAGAGTTCTCAAAGTGAGGAACCATGTAACCCTGTTGGTGTAAAATCACATCCCACCATATTTCCAGCAGTCTGCTGTGACTTTTTAACCTGCTGAGCTCTGTAACAATCTGCCATTCCTTTCCTAAACAGGGAGCGTGTGGTATAAGAGGAGGAATGGTACATCACATTAGATGATCGATAATGCTATTCCGCCTGGATCCTGCAGTGATGTCACTGTACACTGCTAACACTCTCGCTAACAGATTTAAGCTTCTCAAACATAGCTTTGGGGTTTATGTAGGTGTTCACACTGTGGATATTTCACTGGAGCACGTAACCCTTCACAGGAGGAAAAGAATAACGAATGGGACATTTCAATATGTTGACCTGTATCGTATCAATGCCTAACACGACAGCGCGCCGGACTGGTCATGTGACTTGTTTTTTTTGTGCACTTTCCACAACACTGCACGGTACATCCAAAGATCCCATGGTCACTCGATCCAGTATTACAGAAATTCAATCATTACATCCTTTCATTGATTAAATTATTTTCAGAAGTCAGGATTTCTGCATCATGACCTCTGTGTGGTTATACGATCCTTTATAGCTTCTAGTTTAAATGACCTCGCTCAAGGAGCAGAAGGGTTCGGGTTGGGCGCTGCAGACATCTGGGAGAAGTAAACTTCAGTGGGTGTGTTTAATTTGTAATCACATTACAATTAAATCAAAAAAAGAAACACAACAGAAATGATTGAATATCGAACGTCAAGTGATCGTCTCATCAGACTAAACAGAAAAATAGTCAGTTCAGCGTTCTTTCAGTGTTGTCCACACCGCACATGACACACTTCTTTTCCTTCACATCTATGAATCTTTGAGTCAAACAATTTATTAGCCACCTTTGTTTGAAAAAGCGACACATGAACACACAATGACTCGAATATCCCAACCTGATAACACACTTTAGCTCATCTCATCAATAATGCAGTTCATTTCTTTATGTTTCCTTCCCTGGAAAAGGAAAATCAGGTATAGTATAATAATATTGTTTCTGTGGTAAACTCTAATTCACACAGAAGCTTGCAAGGCAGAGACACTTTCATAATTAAAAAAAAAAGTGGTACCAGAGGAATTAAATCATTTGAGGTGTCCATGAAGTCCATGTCATTAATGAGCTTCCTACACTAGCACACCCCAAAGAGTTTAATTCCTTATTCAACACTGCAACCTTGTATAATAAACGTCTCCCATTTTCAGCTGAGACTGAACCGAACTGATATTAATGATTAATGATGGTTCCTGGTATGACTATGCTGCATCCTTTTAGCTCCTCTTGCGAACCTATTCATCTGTTCATCTGTCCTTAAAAGTCAATCCTGCTATTAATCTGTTTAATAGGTGCAATAAATTCTCCGCTCTCTCCGGTAAGGTGTTATCAGCTGCTCTAATCAGCTGATACAGACCTAAGTTTAGCCTCCGTGCAGTACCGTCTGCTCATCATAGACAACCGTAAGGTGCTGCACCGGGTGTGTTTCTCTTTCACCATGATGCAACTTACAGTAAACGTATGAGCGTGTGAGAAACAAGCCTTCCTGACCACCATGCTACACATCCGGTCATTCATTCGTTAAGCTGCCTCATGACACATTAATCAGAACGTAAACTCGTTATTGCTATCTTTTACCTTCCTGTGTAAGAAGCCTCGGCTCAACGATGTGAAGCAGCGTGAGGTCCGTCTTCACCAGTGCCTTGCTTATTAAGGTTGTTGGTATCGCAACCCGATCTCTGGTTTCCATGGAAACCTGTTTGACTTACTGTACGCTTCCGATGGGTGGCTATGTCCCGAAACCCATATTCCACCACTAAACAGTATTTCGCTGCTGGTTACCATAAATGGACTCTACTCTAGAGCAGTCCGCTATGCGGTTTGCTCTCGTTATTTTTTTTGTCTATTCTAGTAAACACCTGACTTCTGAATCTGTGAATACATGCTGAGTAACATGGTTTATAGCCTATAGGGCTTAGAGTCCTCTTAAAGCCACGCGCAAAATATATACATGCGACACCCTCGACAGAAATACTCAATGCTGCACAACACTTCGGTCTAATGTGCAAATTTGTTCTTAAAAGAATGCATTCAAAATCTAATCTTGGACACCGTAAAATCACCGAGCCAGCCGCCTGCTATAAACTGCATTCTTAAAATATGTATTTTATGCAGAGTCCATTCACATAAACGCTTCGCACCGCCTCTCCTTTCAATCCATCGGTAGAAAAAAGCGTCTATTTTAACGACACGGACATAAATAAACCTCTGCTAACTCATGCTTAGGAGGCTGAATGCTGAAGGTGACCCAGCTCACGAGTTTTCACCCCGCATCCAGCAGAGCCGGGTTATTTTTAATGTGTACGGATAAAGTGCACCTATTATTGGCGCAGCCTTCAAAAACAGCCGGCTCATCCTGACTAACACATCCTGATTTAAAGACACGTGTTATGAATCCCCACAGATTTCAATTAACATCCCCCACAGGGCTGAGTGAGCTACATGCAAATAATTAATTGTCTCATAAATTTGACCAGGTTTTTTTCTACAACACTGTGCAATCTGTCAGCCAACATTTAAGTTAAAAACTTAAATTACAATAAATAGTAAAATCACTAAATCCTAAACACTCAATAGGGAAAATACTAAACTCTACCTTTCCTTGTCACTTTTTGCAGGTTTAGTACATATTGTGTCTGGGTCAGTGCACATCATGTACCTTCAATAATTTTTTAAAAGTACATGAGTGCTCCTTTACATTAAAGGGTACCGCTCCAGTGGCGAGTAAAAATGTAGATTGTTGCTTTATTTCTGGGTTTAATTCAGGTGGACGCACTAGTACACTGTAATAATCTGTCATTCAACACTACAATCTAAAAATAAAGCAAGTAAACAATGATGCACCATTTTAGATCTTTATTCTGTATCATTTACCTTGGGACAGAGTATGGAGGTGTGCCATTAGTTAGCTTAGAGCTTCAATTTTCATACTTGTTTGATTATTCAAACAAGTATGAAAACGATATATATATATAAAGAAATTCAAGAAAACCTCAGGATACAGGCTATATATATTAACATATTGAAGATGCTAGCACACTAACAATAAGAAAAAGTACACCGTAGTGTTAAATAGGGACTAGGTTTTGAGATATGTAATGGATTATTTCAATTGCCTTTGGACTTGAAGTCAGAGGAAACACACTGAAGATGAAGATGCACAGAAAGTCGCAAGCGTGTAATAACCTACTCGTTTGCTGGAGAGAGGGTGAGGGAGAGAGAGAGAGAGAGAGAGAGAGAAACTCTGCATTCAGCAAAAGTGCTCGGTCATTAATCACCAGGCTCTGACGC
>JAOTRN010000035.1:2953423-2968621 GCA_028566695.1 Bagroides melapterus
CAAACACACACACACAAACACAAACACACACACACACACACACACACACACACACACACACACACACACACACACACTGATCAGATATCACTGCTCAGGAACTGTCTTTAATCTCCAGAGGAGTAGAAGGAGAATTTGTGATCTAGGGATTGAGATATTTTTCTCAATTTTGTCGTCCATCATTGAGCAGGTCCCGAATGGAGACACGCCAACGGCATGTATTCCAACTGGCGCTTACCATCTTCAACATACATCACATTTACCAGCACTAGTGATTGGATGGTGTAGCTGTAATCATCCCCTCCCTTCCCATCCCAGCCCATCTCATCCGGTTCCTCGGCTTTCTTTCACAGCTAGCTGTGGCATCATCGGGATTCAAACTCAAAAAAAGGAAAAAAAAACCTTGGCGTGGTTTGGGTTCTCTTGGCCTCTAATGAACGTGTTCTCTTCCAGGATCTCTTCCCTCTATCTGTAGCCAAACTATGAACGCTCTGAGGATGATGAAAACACCATAAATAATTTACTATGGGAGCTTTTCAGAGACAAGTAAGACAACGTTCCCAACATTAACAAACCTATATTTTAGAAGACAGGGTTCATCTATCCAATGTGTTTTCAGACACTTGTAAAAAAAAAAAAAAAAACAATGCCTATGAGCTTTGAAGTCTGTTGTGGTGCCTTGTTTCGGTCCAGCACCTCACTGAGTTTGGTACCCAGCGTTATTTTAAGGCATCCAACTAGCACTGTGTGCATGAAAAGTATACTCAGTCGGATTTACAAAGATATAAAGCTTTCAGTTCCTGCGTAGATCATGACAGGTGCAGAACAATAGTACTATTGACAAAGAATTCAAGCTACAAACTGAAATGAGCAATGGCAGAATCCGTGGCACTGCGAACATTTGTGTGCCAGAGTACCCAAATGCTCCGCAAACCTAATCAGCATTAATGGGAAGCAGCCAATCAGACATCATAATCTGACAAGGGCAACATGTCGTCTTCTGGCTTTGATCCAAAACAAGGTATCTGAAGCAATCTTGCAGAATCTGTTCGTGCAGTTTAGTCAAAAGATTATTAATTATAAATTAATTAAATTAATTGAATTAATGAATTAAAGTACAGTTTCATTTGAGTCCCATCTTCTACCCAAATAAATATATATACAAGGCTTGTGATGCTTTTGAGTAACTGTGAAAAAGTCCTGAACACTTTCCTGTTGTGGAAAAACGAATGATTATGACAATACAAGCACACACAATTATTCACATCATCCTGGTCAGGGCCCTAAGCAGAATTTTATTTGGGGGCCCCTCTGTGTCACCAATACGACTGACTATTGTCAATGTTCGATTATTCACACACTATATATCTAACACCCCATTATCAATTTTATTTGTTGCTTTTTAATTTTCTTTCTTTTTTTTTTTTTGTAATTTTTATAGTAGCTCTGTTGCTTACATATACCCCCAAAGTCTCCCTGGCAGGTTTTTACCCTTCGGCAGTTTTTTTTTTTCATGTAATATTGCGTTTTTGTATAATTACCATTGTCCATTGACATAATAGATGACCAAAAAAAAAATAAAAAATCGCTGTCACTCTTGGGGGCCCCCTGGTGTCCACGGGGATCCTCAGCAGCCGCTTAGTTCGCTTATGCCTTGGGCCGTTTCTGTGTATGTACATGAGTTTGGGCTGCCCACTTACTCCTTGGGGTCTTGTGGGACATTCTGATCATCATATCTGGCTTAAAGGTGTCATGTCACTGACTCGCGTGCGCTACCGCACGTGCGCTGATTGTCATGTTGCCAGATTGGCCGCTAACCCTCTGGTCTAATTTAGGTTTGATACTGGATTTTTTTTTAGTCATAAAATGTCTTGTATGTAATAAAATATAAAATGTCTACATATGCTATACTGCAACTTTTTATGGACATTTTTAAAAACAAATGGATTCATTTTTAATGTCAAACAGCTCCTAGCGTACACATGTGGTACCCGTGTCTGCTAAAGAGGTTTATCTGCTGGAGCTTCTGCTGATGTTCGGTGGATGACAGTTCCGCAAAATGCCAGCGCGATAAAAATTCAAATCATATGAAAGACTTCAGATGCTGGATTATTTTACTTTTTTAATAACAGCACAACAGTGCGCAACGAATTTGACTCAATAAGCACTAAAGACAATGAAGGGATAAAACTGAAAAAGGATTCGGGGGAAAATAAAGTCACTCATTTGTTAAGCATAATAATGAAACAGGCTGGTATATTGAACCATTCAAGATGCTAAAGATTACAGTGACAGCAATGCAAATTGTTCATTTGATATAACTTCATATGACAAATGACGAGCTGGCAGGAGTCAATAAATGGTTACTGCCTGAAAATATAAATAAACTTTAGGGGAAACGGTTGCAAATCTGGAATAAGAGCGCATGTATGCATTCGAAATCCAAGACTATATCTATAAATTGTTTAACGTATTCTAAGGATACACCAGTCTTTATCAGTCCAGTAATATGGAGCAGGGAAATGATGAAGGCAAACCGGAAAAGCTCCCAAACCTTTGGCTAAAACAACATAGGATGAGGCAATGGTTTCAAAGCAGAAGACCTTCCAGAGACCAGGAAAGCGACGTCTCATCCTGCTTGGCTATTTAGATTTCCACGGACCGATGACAAACATGAGATTACACGCGGGATGCGTTGCTTAACTAGCATGGAAAAGGGTGGGAGGGAGGGGGTGGGGGGGCAAAAAGTTTCAGATGTGCATTTTAATACCCGGATGCCGGGTTGTGATTGGGCTCTAGATGCTCGTGCATGGCTATATAAAGGGCGACCTGCGCTCCTGTCATGCACGCGAGAAGGGAAATTGGCGAGTATAGGATCTGCACACGCACACACATACAAACACAGACACATAGATACACACACATACACACACATGCACAGAGAGCGAGAGAGAGAGCGCCTTGATTATTGCTGGCTGCACGACACGAATTTGGTCAGCGATTCTTTTTTTTCATCTGCCACAGCACAGATCTGCACGAGATCAAGCCTTCATTCCTGTCAAAAAGCGTGCATTGGCGTTTTAACATCTGCCAGATACGCCGCGCACAACTCCACAGGGAGGCAGAGGAGCTCGAGCCGTTATTCTTCTTAATAAGAGAATTCAGGAAAGCCTCAAGAGATGCCAAAAAGGAGCGGACTTTGGTTGCTGCTGCTGCTGCTCGTGCTACTGCTCGGGCTGCTGGTCGTCGCATCGGCGCACGAGCAGGACGTGAACGAATCGTACTCGCCGCGGAGAGCGCGCGCCTCCGCCAACAGCCCCGGTAAGTAGCAGCATCCTCCTCCGCTCGCAGCGCTTTTTTGGCGCTACTGTGCGCTGCACATCCAAGAGCTCGAGCCACGAGCTGTCATCTGCTATCGCTCGTATGAATTGCTCGTATGAATCTGACCGGATTACTCATTGCATCCAAATGTCTTGCACATGCACTGTAGTTTACTTGCAGCATAGATTAAAATATTGTGGAATTATTGTGCAAGCGTTTACACTAGTGACCAGAATCAGTCAGCCGGCTCATTTGAGTTGATCGCTGGCTTTGCATCAGGGATGTAGCGTAGGCTTTGCACACCGTTTGAAAGGATGTAATCCTGCACTTGTCTAATTTCAGCATTGCACATAGACTCGATAGCACAAATCTAGCATGCACGGATTCAATGAATTCCCTGATTTCAAGATTATTTCCTGGCCTACGAACGTTTTTTTTTCCTGCACGTGAATAGCACTGAAGCCTTCAGTCAATGAGCCGGCACAGTGTTTCACCCTCCACATGCTGAGAGTATCACGTTTGGTGCGCACTGATCTAAATCAGAGCTCTCCAAACCCTCTTCCAGAAGAGCAATAGAATGTACACTAAACCCTTCTCTCTTGTTTTTTTTTTTTTTTTGTTACCGTCTGCCTATTGGACATACTGCTCTCTAAACTTAGAATAAAAGTTGCTGTGCAACAGTAGCCAGCAACATGTGGTATTGATTCTTATCTTGAGGAAGCCACCTTGGAAATTCCAACTTGTCAAGCTACTGATGAGTGCAAGTTACTTAATCATTTCAAATAGCTTAGCTACAGCCAAAACCAGAAGCCATATTATCAAGGTCCAAATTGCAAATAAATGTGTAGTAGGTAATATATCACAACGCTGTTTCCACCCGTTTCCATGTAAAATCTGCACAGATTGCACTTTTAGATAAATATTCTGGTTTATCAAGCAGCCTGAGAGACTTGTTGATTTCTGATTGACATTATTTTCTACAATGCCTTCAATAGTTAAGTCAATAACTTAAAAACAAACAAATTTACATTTTATAAACCATCAAACTTCAGCTTCAATACACCTCCTCAAATATACAAAGTGATCATGACCACTTGGAAAGTTGTTTTTTTTTGTACAGTAAGCCAATGTTACAACCACATTATCAGAATATCACTGAGGTAAAAACAAACAAACAAACAAACAAAAACTCATATAGTTACAGCCACAAGTCAAACTGCCCATCTGATAGCACTGACACTGTGACATTGCCCATTTCATAGAATTCCATAGGACTAATAAAAGGGCTGCACTGGTTAAGTCAGTTAAGATCTGAAGTCATATTTCACACTAAAGAATATTTCCAGTAGCTCTTCATATAAGCAGCAAGCAAGCCCATATCAGTCTACAATATTCATATCACTGTGTACATAGTGTGATAAATTCGAGCATGTGATTCGCCAAGAAAGTTAAATTTTACATTTTGTCAAAAGTCAAAAGAATTCCTATTGAAAAAATCTGCTCACTGTTTACCCTCCTCTCAGGAGTGCCTTGTATAAATATTAACAAACATTAAGAGACATCAATACTTTTGGAATCCAAATAAGATTACTGGGTGTTAATAAGGTCTTCTTTTCTGGAATGATGCACAACAGCACCACCGGAGGACATACATGGAATAAAGGAAGAATAGAGGCTGGGGCTGATTTCTTTCTATCCCATTAGATATATTGTGATATTTTGAAAAAAAAAAAGCCTCAGTTTTTTTTAGCACTTTCCCCATTTACATTTTATTATCTCATTTGTTTTAACCTCCAAATATATTGAAACTAGCCAAGTGACCAATTTAATTTAATTGATTAGCTGCTTCTGATGTTTTCTTGAATAATTGGAAGCAAGTTGTGGATCTGATCAGTCTTGAAGCTCCGCCGACTAAAACGCAGAATAACTTTGGAATATGAAGGTCATAGGGGAACGAGTGTCGTTAATTATATTCGTGTGTTTATTCCGAGCAGAACAGGAACTCCAAGTGCGTGCATCGTAGCCGATTGCTGCTGCTGGGAAATAAGGTAACCTTTGTAGCGCAACCTTTGTCACCTC
The DNA here is from genome assembly GCA_028566695.1 of Bagroides melapterus. Lineage (NCBI taxonomy): Eukaryota > Metazoa > Chordata > Actinopteri > Siluriformes > Bagridae > Bagroides > Bagroides melapterus. The sequence goes on from JAOTRN010000035.1 coordinate 2,958,824, forward strand.
AGCGGTCGATTCATTTATTCCTGCCAAGGCTTTAGCCCAATGGTAGCCTCATGCTGTGGCGAGAATGCCTCTGTGTGGGTCGTGCAGGCAGAACATGGCGCCAGATAGCAGAGTTAAACCTGCTTTCTCTCTCTACGATGTGAAAATCAGTGTATTGGATAACAATAGATAAAGCTTAGACCATAAAGGCTCATCCTTTTTACCATGCTGGTTGTATTGACTTTGTGTTCCAGCTCACAAAAACTGCAGGTCATTTGAACTTTCCAAAAAAAAAAAAAAAAAAAAAAAAAAAATTCTGAATTTAATTTACAAAAAGAATATTAAACATAAATTAATTACCATGCAGTTACCCCAGCTTGCCAAGATTAAAAAAGTGGATCTGTATGCAGTTTGGGACATTCAGCTCTGCCGTGTCTCTGCTCAGGAAAACCTTTGTAAGGGCTCCACTTGGTATTTGCATAACTTCCTGTTGTACTTAGTTGCTAGGGGAGACATGTACTGACTCAGTGTTTTATAGACAAAGAGACAGTGGTGCTACAGTAAGCACTCAGAACTAAAATAGAGCAAACCTACTTGCAATAAACATACAAGCACCACAAGGTACCACAATTGCAAGGTGTCTTATTACAGAAACAGGTTCGTTTTAAGAAATATACTTTTGAGCCTGAAAAGAGCCTGCTTATGTTTTTAGGCTGGATTTCAGTGTATTATTTTGTGGGGGTTTAAATGTATTATAGGTATTGTATAAGACTGTTCCAATAGGTGGTTTAGAGCAGTAGGGAATGAGGTCATTCACCATAAGAAAAAAAAAAAAAAAAGGCTGACATAATCCTGAGATTCTGCAGGGCGACTGAGTTCAATTCAGGGTCGTGAACTTTGGAAGGTGAAATCTGAACAGGTAACCATGTACGTTTAGAGTGGATATAAATATATACATACATACTGTATATGGTACGCTGTTGTCATCACAAAGCTTGCCAAATGCAAGACAGCGGGACAAAAAGAGAAAATGGGGCAAAGACAAAAAGGTTCATTGTCGACTCAAACCTGTCAGAACTCGCCGCCAGGGCCTCTGTGCACATTACCGGAGAGTAAGCCCACTTTTATTCATGCTTCCTTAGTCATAATACATCCTAGCACATTGCTTGGGTTTCATGTTCACACAATAAGAGCTCTATCTGGGGATCAACAAATCGATATTTCACACCTCTACTCGGTGAGTCACAGTGTGAATTCTGACTCCCGGGTGGCCCGACTAGTTCCTAATACAATTTCCCATGGAAGATTTACTCATCATAACTGGAATGGTTCAAAGAAAGGAAACGCTAGCATATTTCCTCTGCTGCTAACGTCACACACCACAGGTGCTGATGCGTCATTAGATTAGGTCGGAGAGGTTCACCGAAACTAATGGTGCGATCATGATGCGGATCTCACAAGTCAGCTCACTCACTCTGTTCCCATCTTAGCCAACTGAACGAGCTGTGTAGCGCTAGTGACTTCGCAAAAAAGGGTTTTTTATGGGTTACCATCATATCCGAATCAAGCCAGACTGAAAATACACTGGACATTAGGTCTACTGCAGCAGCAGGTGTTGGTCTACTGATTGGAAGGTTGTGAGCTCGAATCCAAGGTCCACCAAGCTGGCACTGCTGGGCCAAAGTGTGTTATTTATTTTTGACCATGATGAATTTAAAAGAATGACACATTTGTGCGAATTATCCATTTAGAGTTAAGCTTAATGTATGCTTTGTTCCTGTTATTGCTTATAACAGCTATAAAGAGTAATTAACATGCTGAGGACTTGAATCTTCAGCTTGAATAGTGAAGTTTTTCTTTGTTACGTACAACAGACCTTTAATGAACCCGTTAGTGGGATTAGATTACGTACACTGCCTGTCATACAGTGCGTTATTATAAATGTGCCGTCGTCAGCACTGTTTACAGAGCTAATCAACACCTTGAGCCAATCAGATATAAGGATTCAGCAACCCTGTAGGATAAAATAGTTAACAGTTAAACCCGATAAGGTCACAACTATTTGCTTTGTTATAATTTTCCTTGATGGCATTAACACAGTTGACAAGAGTTAAGAGTACCAAGACAAAGCTGGTGTCAGACACTGAATAAGCAGTTAATAAACCCTTTAGTGCAGCTACATTCGAGCTCTTGCTCACGTCTGACCCTATAGACAATAGACGTATTCATCCTATGACATTTAGGGGCTTTCTGGTTATTTCATAAGTCTACCTTTCTGCCAGCTGCATTGACACAGCAACACACAACCTATTTTTTTCTCTTCAGCCCCAAAACAATGGGTCTGATGCAACACCAGTTTCTCTTTCACACACTAAACACATTCACACACACACACACACACACACACACACACAAAATGCTGCCATGAAAAACATCTTTAATGTGGGGTGGCACAGTGACCCAATACACAGTGCAAGTCTGCATGGTGAAGTGTTTATAGTCCCTGGCACTGGAGTGTTGTAGGTGGTTTTGGCAAGCTCTCCTGTGGAGCTGAGCATTATTGTCTTGTCACATGTGAGCGTAATGGAAGCAGCAGATCTTGCGCCAAATGCGACAGTCAGCAGAAACCAATACCGTATGGCACACATCCTCTCGCCGCCTCCCTACTCGTAAACCCCTCTTTACTTATGAGGGGCAAACACAGGGCACACAGCACCCAGACTGCCTTAAAGCCCCCAGGAGGCCGGCAATTGGTATTTGCAGTGCAGTAGGTCACAAATGCAGTTCCAAGAACAGAAAACAAGTACTGGAATACTCATAAACTCTACTGCCAATGCTAGAAATGTAGAGTAATTACTCTAAATTGTGCCCCAGACTTATATATTTTAAGGCGTCCAGTGGCCACTCAAGCATGCTGTTATTTGTCATATTAAGTCTGTGCATGAAGGAATTTGGCTTGGTCTTAGCAAGGAATGGAAATTTACATTAAATAATCCACAGTCAAGGCAAAGCTGCGATAATCAACGTTGACCCAAAGTTTCTTACACCAAATGCTATTTAAACATCTCACGAGACTAAGAACGGGTTCCATACTTCCCGATCCTCTTAAGGATTTCAAGATGTCTTTTTGCTTTCCAACGGGAAAGATGTTCCAGAATGGTTTCATCCATGTCTTTCATGAGTACGTTATCCGGTTTTGGGTGTTAGTGGATCCGGATCCTTTCCCAGGAACACTGGGTGTGAGGAGGGGATAAACGTTGGATAGGACACCAATAAATCTCAGGGCACCATAAAAATTTACACACATATGGGTATTTTATCCTTGCCAATTTACCTACTGGCATGTTTCAGGAGGTGGGAAAGCAGAGAAACACCACATGGTCTCTTAGACAGTATCCCAAGCTCAAACTGTATAAATTTAAATACATAAACAATGCCATAAATATGGTGCGGTACCTTAACATATCTCCGTAAACATTTCGCTGTATATTTTGATCTACAAGAGGTTTCAAAGTGTATTCCATAATGCCTTAAGGGCACTGTCTTTTTTTTTTTTTCTTTTACAGCGGATGTGGTGCGCTGTTTGAATAGTGCCCTCCAAGTGGGCTGCGGTGCCTTCGCTTGTCTGGAGAACTCCACGTGTGACACAGATGGAATGCATGACATCTGCAAGTCCTTTCTCTACAGTGCTGCTAAATTTGACACTCAGGTATGTATCGTGTTCAGATCTTATTGATTTTTTTCAGTTTTGCTGATCAGTATTCCAGGAAATAAGAGATAATAATAACAATTGAAAATCTGTGGAACGTGTGTTCAAATCCTGAAGACCTCAAAACCACCCAAGGGACATGGGAGCAAAATTGAATGGGGTGTTGGGGTTTAGTGGCACTAGCCAATCGGTGACAATGAGTTCACGTATGCAGAAGACAGATATTTCCTCTTGTCGGTTTTCCAGGGCAAGGCCTTTGTGAAGGAGAGCCTGAAGTGCATCGCCAATGGCATCACCTCCAAGGTCTTTCTTACTGTGCGCCGTTGTTCCACTTTCCAGCGGATGATCTCGGAGGTCCAGGAGGAGTGCTACACCAAGCTGGACATCTGCACTGTGGCCAGGTCAAACCCAGAAGCCATTGCAGATGTAGCTCAACTGCCCAGCCACTTCCCTAACAAGTAAGTCTCATCAGCATCCGGTTCTTGAGGCAAGACAAAGCGTGTTTGATTGTATAAACGTCAAGTCATGAAAAAAGTATGTAGGAAAGGTCGACCTTGGAGAACTGCAGGTTCAGGTGTGGTGTACCGGTTCTTTAGAAATTGTTTCAGGATAGAGTAGTGAGATTATAAAGGAGTTCTCTGTGAGCTTTGGTCGATTATCCTAGTAATTTTTGTGCTTAATTTGCAGATGAACTGAATGGTAGGTGCTAAGAAATGGATTTGAGTCGTTTCTGTAATCCAGGGCTGGAGGAATATATAACAGAACACACACTGGGTTAATTTGACCACAGTGTGGGTGGGTTATAAGTAGAACCCAACATACTGGGTTGCTTTAACCCCCCAAATGCAGGTTCATTATGTCACAGCCTTAGCCCAAGGCTACTATTTATGGACTGCGAGACTAGAGAGTGTTTACCAGTGAAGAGGTGATAGGAAATCCCCACCTTTTAATCACTGTGTGTGACTCACACCTGTGGCAGTGAGCCTGACATGACACAGGGGTCTAGAGATGTGAATCAGAATCCAAACACTGAGGCAGACATGTCAGAACGACACTGTAGGTAAGTGATAGCTGCTGTTGCTAGCCTTCCCCTTTGTTCAGAGATGCTTACGGTCCAGATTTGCACGATTCCTTTCCAGAGCGATTACACTGTTCACGTCAAAAGAGCGTCCTTTGTTCATGAGAGTCTTGACCCAAGAAGGCATTTGATAACTAACGTTAGCTAGATTTTGCGAGTTTCTCAAGCTCATTAGAACTACGCTTAGAACTTATTGGCCGTGAGTCAAATAAACAGGTTCAACAGGGCCGAAGAGTTTTCCAAAAACAAGTCCATTTAACAAAGCAAGCATTCAAGAATGATAAAGACATGCAGCAATAACAAAGCCAGGCTTTGGCAAGACATTACAAGGATTCAATATTATTCAATATTAGAGTAAATGTCAGAGATCATGCTAATACTCTAATGACAGTGACATTTGATGGGAGGGGAAATGTCCCGACTCCTTGTTACGTAATATTGCTTAGATACCAAACATGGATAAATGTATGTATAATTTTAATGTCCAGCATGAAATCAGTTTTCATTGCTATTCAGAGTCACATAAGAAGTGACCTGATTAGCTAAACATTTCAATGGATAATATATATAGCTTATATTATGTGAAAAGAATTAGATGAGTTGTAGTCAGCCATATGGTTGTAATATACATACAAATATATATGTATATTACAACCAAATGGTTGACTACAACTCATCTAATTCTGGGTTCTTATCACATTTTAGCAGACAAACCAAACCAAATGCTAGGCTATAACACCACCCCAGGCATTCTATCGTGTTACATATGCAAATGATGGGTTAAGATAAAAAGAAATAACACAGCTAAATGAGCCAGTGTTTGGGTTAGATAAAGAATGCAGCATTTTGTAAGGTGTAACATGTTGTTCCCCTATTCTTCTGGGGGTATCTGCGTTAACCCGACGTTGGAACAGTGTTTATCTGTTAAGTCATGGGCTCAGAGGGACTGTTCTGTGTGTTTTAGGTTTTATGGAAAGCTGCTGCAGAGTTTAATGGACTGTGACGAGGAAACGGTTGACCTGTTGAGGGTGAACCTGATGGCCCGGTTGGGGCCTGAGATCGCTATGCTCTTCCAGCTACTGCAGAACAAGCCTTGCCCATCCACTGCTGTGCCCACAGGGGCGGAGACTCGTGGAGGCTGGCACTGGCCCGCCAGTCCACACCCACACAAGAACCAGCCACATCTACGCAACAGGGACGCGGCCAATCTCTTCAGCAAGAAACGCAACATGGATAACAGCTCTTAACCCCGACCACGCTTCTCGATCCAAACCTAGAGGTTGTGCACAATTTTGCAAAATGAAAAAAACAAACAAACAAAACATATTAGTGGCTCATTCACCATCAGAATGCAGGAATAACATTAATTCTGAACAGGAAACAGGAAAAAAAAAGAAATGCACCTATATGAAAATAGCTTGAATGTCAAATGTTTATGTTTATCAACTTTAGATTTGATTTATATTGTCATTATATGGAAATTCAAGGGACTAGTTTACCAGCTAAGCTTTTTTTTTTTTTTTTTTTCATATTTAGAGACTGACCTAAGCACAGTTTAAGGTCTCTTTTACAAGCTCAGTGTAAAATCTTTCTCTTTCAAAAAAAAAAAAATATATATATATAAATATATATTCAGGCCATTGTGTAGAGAGATCTTAGATAGATATATTATTTTCATGAAAAGTATCTAAAGAGAAAAACTGAAAATAATACCATCAATATAGAAGCATTTATATACCTATACGACCGATATATCTTAAAAAGGTTACAACAAAGAAAATATGTGTATATATACTGAATATATTGTTAATGTGAAATAGTTGGCATGTGCTATAAATATGAGAGTGTACTATTTATTTATTAACAGATATTTTACTATTTTTAGATGTTAAATTGCCACTAGATCTTAAATTGCCACTAGCCTTTTTTTGTGAACACTCACTCGTTGGGTGAGGGATATCTTTCAAAAGAAAATCTGCAGGAATTCATTATAAAAGACCAAAAAATACAAACACTAAGATTTACTCCAGATGCCATATCTCATAGACCCTGAGTGCAGTAACATTAGGAGTCATGACAAAAATCATTACATTTTTTTACATAACCGATTAGAAATCCGAACGGAAGGCGATCATTTAGTAGATATTATTTTTCTATTCAAAAAAAAATAAAAAACAAACGGCGACATTTTGTTGCTAACCCTCGAGTGCAATGCTAGTGTCACATGAAATTCTGAAATCATAGCCAGACGTAACGGACAGATGAACAACTTGCTCCCTGGTGAATATGACGTACAGAGGTGGGGTCGAGCGTGCGAGTGCTGCAAAGCAAACCAAGATGTCTATTTAAGAAAAGAGCCTTTTGGGTTTATTCCTATTTATTTTGCTACTATATTATTTAAGTGTTTATTTTATTGCATTTCTGTAGATATTCTGTGATAAGTCAATTAGCGGTGGGGTTTCTCTTTTTTTGTTAGGACCTGTGGCATCATAGCAGTTCCTGTTTTTTTTTTGTTTTTTTAAATTCTATTTCTTAGACTTTTCTTTTTCCTTTCTTTCGAGATGAGACCCATGTAATGACTCTGTGCTGGTCATGGGGGAACACGTTGGTCATTTGAGTCAACTGCGAGTGTTGTACGGGACGATTATAAAAGACTAAAAGTACAAAAAAAAGAAAAAAGAAAAAAAAAAAAAAAAAAAAAAAGGTGTTGCGAGAATTGCCAATTAGTTTGTATTTTTTGCAGGGTAAAAAATAGAATTTTGGTTTAGATTTATATTTTCAGATTTAAAAAAATTATGCATTTCTTCGGGGGAGAAAAGACGAATATTAACATCCAGTATTTTAACGCACCGCTGGTTTATTTTGTAGGTGAAGGGTGGCTTTAAGCTCCTGTACAGTACACCTAATAGTTAGCACAAACGGTTCAAACTGGAACAGTCAATGCAGAGTGTTTTCTGGAGCCATTCTTGACACTATGCAATATACAATGTTTATGAAAAGGCCTATTTTTTTTTCTCTCAGAGTGTTTACCCGGAGCGGAAGAGTAGACATCTCTGTTTAAGTGCTTCATGTAGAATTGAAGATAAACCAAGAAGAGGGCGGGGGCGGATTTTGACGGGGCAGTGGAGTTGTTTGAAAGCAAAGCCCATTTAGACTTAGGGTCATATGTAATGAAACTGCCACCGAAACTACCACTATGGCTATTTCTACTCTATAAGATGTGCTTGAAGAATAAGACCATTCCAGTAGAAACGAATCGAAGCTCTGTAGAGTCTTAGCTGTTAAACTGTGCCGTCGTGGTTTTACTGATGGAGCGGTTTGGGCCCAACGAATCAACGAATCAAAAAAAAAAAAAAAAGATCCAAGGACAGGATGCAGTGTTCGCTGATTTGACTTCTGCGTACGCAAAATGCTGCCAGACTTCATGGGCTTGATAGCACAATACCTTGAGTCAGACATTTTTTTTTTGTTTGTTTTCATAAGTCACCGTTTTCTTTTCCGTTGTTTTTGTCCGCAAAATTGACACTGGCAGTGGCAATGACTGTTTTTTCTTAAAACCAAATGATGTGCACATTTAAAATAAACTCACCAAACTATGCAATAATTCCTAGAAAGGTTTCATGCTTAAAAGAAATCCACATTATAGCGGCCTGAGCGAACGCTCGGGCCAGTCGACTTTGACTTTTAGACTACAGTAGAGCCTTTACCTCCCCCATATGAACGGCAATGTAACTCCCCAGTCCCGAGTTCACTGTCTCTCCCTGTTAATTTAAATATCAGTGTGTGTATGTAGTAAGAGACACATTACGACGTGTCTTTATATGCACTTTCCTCTTTCCATCTCTTAGGACCACTAATAAAAGGGCATTGAAACAATCGAAACTCTTTTACCTTACGTATGTTGGGCTCGACGTTTCAACATTGAGCTAGAGAGACCATTATAGCTGTATACTTGAGTAGCCAGGGATGTAGTGTGAGTGATATATATGTAGTGTGTTTGAGAGCCGAGTCTCTCCTTTGATTGTCGGGATTAAGAGCGATCTCTGTCTATGAAACACCAAGGAACTTGCTGTACCAAACAGTTGCTGCTAAACCTATTTCTAACCCCACTGTGTTAAGTTTCAACAATTTCTTTCTTTTTTTTTTTTTATCAGTTGTGCTTACCTTGAGAGAGCACTGTGTTGTTGCAAACGATTCAAAGGATTATAATGCCTAATATGTAGAACATCCGGGGTCTCGTTTATCAGAGCGCGCGTAGGAGTTCTTGACGGAAAAGTAGACGATGAGCCGTTTGGAGTCAAAGAGAGCAAGAAATGTGTGACACTAACAATCGTGGGTAACTTTGTGAGATGAGGAATGCGATGAGGAAGAGGGTAGATAGCACGGCTCTGAGCGGCAGAGTTACGCAACAATGCGGTGCGGATTGGAAAAAGGTTGTGGTGGCTGGAAGGAAGCACATCCCAGCTTTATTCCTCTCGGTCTGGAAGTGGGTCACGTTATTAGCGAATCTTCGTATAAGAACCTCCAGTATGTGCTAAACAGTTGCTATTTATAGTGTGAATGGATGTTGATGTCTTTAAATTCTCTACAAAGAAATCCCGTAAATATCCAGAAATATCGTAAAGAACATCACGAAAAAACGACATGGCGGGGATGTGGCGGCCTTGTGGTTAAGATGGTAGACTACCAATCGGAAGGTTGTGAGTTTGAATCCAGGTCCACCAAGCTGCCACTGCTGGGCCCCTAAGCAAGGCCCTTAACCGTTAATTGCTTAGCTCTGGATAAGGGTGTCTGATAAAGGTTGTAAATGTCAAGCGCTGGCAGTAATTTTCAGTTTTTTAACATTATTGTTGAAATTTTTCCTATCACATTTGGGAATATCGTTGGTTCAATTTATTCTGTGTTCAATTTATCATTACGGTGTAAACTAAACCAAATCCTAATGAGCCCTCAGCCGTGATATTCGTTCTCAGCCGTGATATTCGTTCTCAGCCGTGATATTCGTTCTCAGCCGTGATATTCGTTCTCAGCC